>PVJC01030717.1:0-21042 GCA_004026665.1 Murina feae
TCTGGGATATCCGGCCAGCCTGCGTGAGGGGCTGACAGCTGTTTTTAGGCTGGCAACACTCCTTTCAGAGTTGGGATTCCTGCTGGGGTGCCTGGCCAGCCTGAGTGAGGGGCTGAGGGCTGTTTGCAGGCTGCCCAAACTCCTTCAAGATGGGTATCCTCCCTTGGGGTGCCAGACCAACCTGGATGAGGGCTGATGGCTGTTTGCAGGCTGGCCAAGGCCCCTAGCCACCCATGGTCCCAGGGAGGTTGGCTGGAAGCAGGTATCTGGGATTTATTTATCTTCTATAATTCAAACTTTATTGCTTTAATCGGAGCCCAGGTTGGGTTTTCCCTGACAACTCAGGCTCCCAGTGCTTCCTTGAGCCCAAGCCAGCTGGAAGCAGATATCTAGGGTTTATTTATCTTCTATAATTGAAACTTTCTTGCCTTGAGCCGAGGCCATAGCCAGCCAAGGCAGGTGGGAATCTTAGCTTCCTCCATTGCCAGAGCAAGCCTCCTGCTTGTTCCAGCTCCGTGGCTGATGGCCGCCATCTTGGCTGGGTTAATTTGCATACAGTCTATCTGATTGGCTGGTGGGTGTGGCTTAAGTATAGCAGAGTGACACAAATTTGCATATTACTCTTTTATTGGATTAGATTTGACCTCACTGTAGAATTTGACACTATTCCTAAAATAAATTTTCTCCTTGCCTTTGTTGACACCACAATTTTCTGTTGTTTTTTGTACCCATTAGTTCTTAATTAGAATTTGTAATTCTCCTGGTTTCTTTTTTCAAAAGTTGGAACTCTTAATCTGCTTTTTGAAACTTACTATAGTTACCTCAGTTATCTCAAGATGAGTACTACAAAGTTTTTATAGAGAAGGTATTCACTATTAATATGTGTGTGTGCATTTCCCACCAAGAGTAAACATTTATTATTATTTACTACTAGGGGCCTATTGCACCAAGAGATTCATGCAATAGGCCTTCCCTTCCCTTGGCTGCCAGCACTGGTTTTCCTCTGGCACCTGGTACCCAGGCCTTGGCTCCAGGTGGAATCTCCGGTCTTGGCTGCCCGGGTCCTGGAGCCTCTGGACATTGCCGTCATTGCTGCTCCTGCTCCTCTGCTTTCTGCCTACATATGCAAATTAACCACTATCTTTGTTGGGTTAATTTGCATACTCTCCAAATTGGCTGGTGAGCATAGTGAAAGGATGGTCAATTTAAATGTTTGTCTATTATTAGGTAAGATGCTAGATGATGGGAATACAAAGAATCTTCATATATACCTCTGACCTTTAAGAGCTTATAAATCAAGTAAAAAATTATATTATTGTAATTCTGCAAGGATTCTTAGAACACTGCTCCAAGCTATGAATGACAGTTTTGTTCCTCCCCAAAGACTTTAAATACTTTCTACTTCATCTTATGTTTTTATTTATTTATTTATTTGAAAATTTATTTGAAGGACTTTGTTCTCTTCAAGTCTTTTTTTCACTTCAACAGTACAAAGGTCTTTTATGTTTTTTTATTTATCATGCCACAAACTCATAGGGAATGAGCTCAGGCTCCTTTTCATTGATTCTTACAGCATGGTTTTGTGGGTGGAGCAGGCTGGCGCTTCAGCTGAACCCAAGTTCCTTTCTCCGTGGCTCCCTTCCTCTTCTGATCATTTTTCTTTACATGTTTCAGAAAGCTATCTAGGCTCTTCGCATGCTTAATATGCTTAATATGTACATTGATTCTCTTGGCAAGAGTGTTGCCCTTAACTTGTTTGTCTACAAGGATGCCCACCATGTGCTGAGTGACATTGCAGACTCTTCCAGTTTTTTCGTGGGAACATTTGTGGGGCATTCATTCTTGAACAGTTCCCATTGCCTTGATGTCTACATCATCTTTCTTGTAGATTCACATGTATGTGGCCAAAGAAACAACTCCATGTTTCGTAAAAGGCCCAGAGAACATACAGTGGGTGCCTCTCTTTCCCTTTGTGAATTACTGAAAGATGGTTATTTCAGCCAAAAAAGAAGCCTGTTCTATGCAAGTTTGTGTATGTGAGAATATGTGATAGGAGATGGAGAAGGGCAATGAGGAGAAAAGGTGAGAGGGAAGGAGAGTGAGTTCTCTGGGCATGTGGCTCTATTCTTCTGTACTATAAATAAGAGTAAACAAAATTTAAAAACATAATATTTTATCTTTCTAATGTGTGCTTAGAACTTCATCCAATTCTATTTTATTTTTTAAATGTTTAAATATGTTTTTATTGATTTCGCTAGAGGAAAGGAGAGGGAAATAAAGATAGAAACATCAATGGTGATGTTAATCATTAATAGGCTGCCTCTTGCATTCCCCCTATTGCAGATCAAGCCCGCAACCCAGGCATATGACTTGACTGGAATCAAACAGTGACCTCCTGGTTCATGGGTCGATGCTAAACCACTGAGCAACATCAGCTGGGCCTATTTTATTTTCATAACATTGCATTCTAATGATTGAGAAACTGGATCAGGGTGTGCCTACTAGGTGTCTCCATCCTTTAGCTTTCAAAGAACATTTCACCTACCTTATTAATTTGATCTAACAACAGTCCTCTGAGTCTGTTGGTCACAAAACAGAGAGGAATAGTAGAATGAACCATGTTTGAGAGCAAAAAACATTAACCTGGTTGGTTGAGTTTGAATCTCTGCTCATCCATTTGCCAACTGTGTGACTTCTGCTTAATTTCATTGATCTGTTAAATATGAATGATAGTTCCCACTGGTAGAGTTTTGTATCTGGTCTCTTACTTTCCAAATGTTGGTTCATTTTTTTCTTTCTCTACATTTATTTTTTCCCTAGAGATCAGGACCTCCAAAGTTTGTTTGTTTGTTTATATTTTTATTATTCATGGCAAAGAAAATATTTTCAGGTCTGTAATTATTTGCCTGCAGATTGGCTTGGCCTTGCCCTAGAGAAGGAAAACATGAATTACATCTGGCTATGTACTAGACTGCTAGAGCAGTCTTCTTTTCTCTCACATGAAACAAAGTCCCAGGGAACATCTTATCTTGTGCAAAATATATTTTTAATAGCACATCAAAACACCCTAGATAGAATAATCTCCTAAAAGCAGAAAAACAAGGACCTGAAATCTATTGTATGGCATGTGTGTAGCTGCACAGATTCTAATCTGGTAAGAGTTCAAATGCAACAATTAATGTTACACCTCACTTCATTCAGATTGGTCTAAAGCTTATCTACCTCAGACAATAATAATTGGGACTCAGTAAAATGTATTGGAGCAGATGGAGGAACTATAGCTTCCAATTAAACTCTTCTTTATTGAACTTTGTATTCTTTCATGATTTATTGAGCTGCCTTCAGCTGTCCAACTGCTGTTTGTGTCTAGCACAACACTGTACCTTTGGTAACTTTATAGGGCAGAGAAGGGCTTTGTTTAAATAGAATCCCATCTGACTGTGATAAGAGAGTTTTAGAATATAGGACATATGCTTTTGTAGCTGGAACAAAAAGAGAAGGAGAAAGAAGGCAACTAATGTTTATGGAACACTGGGAATAATGGTAGGCATTTTTTAATAAATCTACTCTGAGGAAGCACTTTGTATGTATTTCTTTATTTAAGCCTCATAGCCATACTCTCAGGAAGAGAGTGTTTCTTATCTGCTCACCAGTTTGTTGATGAGAAAACAGAAACAGAGGGATGTTTGAATCAGCCAGATGTGAAAAAAAAAGAAAGACTTGCCTTGCTGCTCAAAAATCATATCGCCAAGGGAAAGGTTGGAGGGATTTTATCAATGAGAATGTTATGAGTAAAAACATCTTGCTTTATTAAAAGATAAATGTAACACATACCCTATATAATAAAGGGTAATGTGCAAATTGACCCTAATGGCAGAATGATGGGAATAACACAGAAGCTGCCTCTGGTGGTCAGTGCACTTCCACATGGGGATCTCAACTCAGACTCAAGCCAGGACAAAGGCTGTGAGCACAGCGAGGTGATGGGAGCCTCTCCTCCCACTTCAGTAGCATTAAAGATGTCCAACTGTGGCTTAGGCCCGCTCCTACAGTGAGTGGACATCTCTCAAGGGCTCCCAGGCTGCCAGAGGAATGTTTGACTGCCAACTTAGGCCCAATCCTCCAGGAAACAGGCCTAAGCTAGCAGGTGGACATCTCTCTGAGGGGTCCCAAACTACAAGAAGGCACAGGCCAGGCTGAGGGACCTCCCGAGGGCACAAACTTTTGTGCACTGGGCCTCTAGTGTATGTCTATATAAATCAAAAGACTAAATCTTTTGAAAATTCTAGATGCCCCTTTTGTATTTGAATAGCATCACTATGTGAAGAATGTAATAAATATGCATGTAGATAGCACAACTTCAGGTCTTGTGGCAGGTAGTGATAGTTAAGTGGTGGAAGAGACAGGCTCCTTCTCTGCTTTATAGACAAAATGAATTCAGATGTTCATGTGACTTTGGTTAATGCTTACTCATTGTTTACCAAGGAAATGAAGCTTTGTCTGCTTGGATAGTTTGAGTTGATGAAAAGAGCAGAAAGAATGTGCTTCTATGGGAAGTACAAAATAATTCTAAAAAGAAAGTGGAGAAAGACAGGTCCTACCTCACCTATTAAATTATTCTCCTTGAAAAGGAATACAGAATGGAGTTAGGGATTGTCCAGGTGTTTTCAGCAAATCCTTAAGCAGGGAAGGTGGTGGTGTCTAAAAGTGTTTAAGATTCTTCAGAAAGTGGAACTTTTTTCCTATGTAATTATTTTCTCCCAAGAAATCATTGTTTTTCATGAACTTTTAATGAGACAGTCTAGCTACCAGTAAGTCACACTAACAACATATTTTTATTGACCTCATGATCAGGGGACACTTAATTATGTTATAACGGGATATTTGAAATGACACTAATACAAAGATTCAACAATTTTGTATTGATACATGAATTCTCAAAATACCATACTTGGAATTAAGCCAGAAACAACTTTATTGTTAATATGTAATGTTGATGTCTTATGTAATGTTAAATGTAATGTTAAAGTCTTATCTTTTGTTTTCAGAACTTACTAGTAAAAATAGTTGGCTATATTTTCAAAATGGAGTGTAAGATATAAACTCAAGAGTAAACATGACATGAGATGAGAGTTCATTATAAAGTTTAATATGGAAATTAATAGACAGTCGAATAGAACCATGTCAGAAACAAGCAGGAAAAGAGTAACAAATGAAAAAGAAAATCACGCATTAGTCAGCACATTTAGACAAAATATGAAACAGTATCCAAAAAAACATGAGACTGTTGAGTTCATATAATGAATAGGAATGTTGGAAAGGCTTAAATATCACAAAAATGATTAAAGAATCAGAAAAAGAAATCTAGAGAGAAAACTTAAATTAGAAATGTAACTAGGGCAAACACTTCATTATCACATGACTCATAACATATTTGAATAAAACACAGTCACATGACTCCTTAAAGAAAACATCAAAGTAAAATTATAAAATGCTTAGCCCATAAAGTAGTGGTTCTATTCCCTAAATTGGTATTTGAAATTGAACTTGGAAAGAGAAAGATGAGAGCAGACTAAATAATTCTTTATGTGGTGAACCAAAAAATTATAAAACAAATGTAAGAAAATGAATGATTTTGAAATAATGGCAGTGAACTGGTCTAAGATTTAGGAAATTAAATTATAATTTCAGTTCTTTGTAGCACACTGTATATATCCTAAAACATGTGTATGATTCCTCATCTGTACATGGGATTGTACTTGATTTATTGATTTAATAGAGTATTAAGGGGATACGTTAACCTGCTTTCAGGAAAGAGCTTTGAAAAATTAAATTTACAAATGTACTTTCTGCATTGAAAATAGTCAAATGACAGAATGGATCAGAGAAGGTGAGTATAGGAGGAAATTATTTCAGTCTTGACTCTAGAAAGTTGAGATAAAATTACCTTATCACTCACAGATCAGAATTTTTGACTTTTTAGGTTTAGAGAAGTACTATATCAATTCAGTGGCTTGAACTCTAATTTAGGTTTTAGGAATGAAAGGATTCCAAATGAATTTATTATGCTACCGTGGCTGTCTTATATAATAGTTTATAGACATGCCCTTCCCCTTTATCTATTTTCAAAAATCTATAGAGTGAGGACTAGGAACCAAATACAATCTATTCAAGAAGTGAAAATGTGCAGTTCTCTATTATTGCTGTTAAAAGAATCCATGCATTGTGAAAAGATTTACCTCTCTGCAGTATAACTTTTCATTTGAAAATGTCTTACCAATTTATTTCTTTGGATCATCAGAAAGCACACAATTTAAAGTATAAAATAATGAAATTTTTTTTTAGGAATATGGAAGTTTAATATAATAAAATATGTCAACACTAGAGGCCCAGTGCACAAAAATTGTGCACTTAGGGGGTCCCTCAGCCCAGCCTGTGCCCTCTCGCAGTCTGGGACCTCTCGGGGATGTCCACTTGCTGGCTTAGGCCTGCTCTCTGGGGGATCAGGCCTAAGCTGGCAGTCAGACATCCCTCTGGCAGCCAGGGGGATGTCCACTTGCCAGTGGGGAGTAGGCCGAAACTGCAGTAGGACATCCTTAGTGCTGCTGAGGAGGCGGGAGAGGCTATGCTGGAAGCTGTCAACCTGGCTTGTGGCTGAGCAGAGCTCCCCCTGTGGGAGTGCACTGACCACCAAGGGGAAGCTCCTTCATTGAGCATCTGCCCCCTGGTAGCCAGTGTGTGTCATAGTGATCAGTCATTCCCAGTCATTCTGCTGTTAGGGTCAATTTGCATATTACCATTTTATTATATAGGATTATTAAAATACTAGGGGCCTGGTGCACAAAATTTGTGCAGGCGGGGCAGGGTCCCTCAGTCTGACCTACACCCTTCCAATCTGGGAACCCTTAGGGGAGGTCTCTTCAATCCAGGAGTTTCTGTTTGTCTTTGCAATCATATGAGTGAATTGTCTGAGACCCCAAACCAGTTTGGTTTGGTGCTTATAGAATAATAGAGGTCTTTTTTTTTTTTCCTTTGCTCCATTGGTGGAGATTCCTAGAAGTTGCAGGATATCTTCCTTTTAATTTTTCCTTGACAATCTGACTTTACTTATATCTCTCACCTTAGCTTTCCCTCCATCCTCTACCCACAACAGTAACTTGCTCCAGGCTCACTTTGCTCCAGTGTCTAGAAAATTGTGCAACATGTCTGCCACCAGAACTATGATTCCCAGAATTCCTGGTAGTCCCTGCACTCTTGGTTTCTACTTGTGGTCTAGGGGCTCCAGAAACCAAAGAGACTGGGAACTTCAGCTGCCTCCAGGCCAGGCTGACAGGACCAGGTACTATAGTGGTGTCCCTGGGACCCCGGCAGCTCAGCACCTGTGCAAGTGCGTGCTCCCCACAGGCTCGCCATCTTTGTTGGCTTAATTTGCATATGCACTCCTGATTGGCTGTGGGCATCATGGAGGGATGGTCAACTTACATATTTGTCTATTATTAGTATAGATATCAGAGTGCATAATGGAATTTATATATTTTAAATGTGTGTATATGTGTGATTGTGTGTGTATGGTGTATCCACATTTAATTTCTTAGGAAGTTTTAGGAATATATCTACCTCAGGGAGGGATTAAAAATGCTAAAAAGGAAAGTATAAAAGAAAATTAACACTTGGCTTCTGATACTACAAATAGAAGTTTACAGAAGATAATAGACTTGAAGCCAAGCTTTGTTCAACAGAGGATTTTCTAGATTCTTTTATATCCTCATGAAGCATAACATTCAAGGCCTATAAAACTTAAGAGAAAGAGAGACAGAGAGAGAGGGAGAGAGAGAGAGAGAGAGAGAGAGAGAGAGAGAGAGAGAGAGAGAGAGAGAGAGAGAAGAGAGGAGAGTGAGTGCATCAGGAATAAAGGCTCTTGTTTTCTGCCTAAATTTTAAAATGGAGAGTCGACTTTGGATATATTCCCATGGGTATGAGGGGCCTGAGTCCATCCAGGCTGGTGGAAACAAACCTCTGTCTTCAGATACTTCCAACATCCCATGTGGTCATGGTACATAGCCTTGTTGTGAGGCAGGGGGTAGATGGTCTGCAAGGCATTCGTGGATCCCAGAATTTCCTGAATACTTTAAAAGTGATGAAGAGATGTTGAAATTGCTGATGTGTAGCAGAGGGCTTGGAACAAGACAAAGTGGCCGCTACAGGTAAGGACTTTGAGACTGGGTAAAAATGGTGGCATTGTGAGCTCTATACTAGCATGTAACCCCCAGAGCCGGTTACAGCCATTTGTCCATCAGCAATCACCAATCTGGGGTGCGAACCACTTTATATATTCTGCACAAGAGGCCATGGAGAGCCAGGTGACAGCCTGCATATCTGAGGAATGAATCTCTTCATTTCTCATGTGTCCCTCACCCTCTTCTGTGAGGACAAGGTCAATCCCCTTCACGCACCCATATACACTTGAGGGGAGTATGGGAAAAATCTGAAAGACTGAGCATTTATCTCAAAAACTAAATTACATGAAGAGGCACATTTTAAAAAATTCTAATAGGGAGTTTAACTTTAAGAAAGACTGAATAAGGCTTGTTGCAACCAGAAGAAACAGAAACATTAAAACTGGCCAGTTAGGGGGAAAAAATTCCTATCCAGCACAGTTAGAGGTTATGAAAATGATAAGTGCAGTTTTAAAGAATTAAGGGACTATTTTTTTTGTGCAGCTGAATCATACTGTGAGTAAACGTTCAAACCCTGCTCTTAGTGTGAACTCATAGAATTTGAAAAAATAAGGAGTTTGAGAATTGAAATGTTATTTTTCTCTTAGAGGAAAATGATAATCATTTGAACTGATATAAATGACCCAGAGAGTGGATTATTTTGGATTAAGAAAAGCTAGTAAGGCCCCAGCCTTTTTGATCAGTGGATAGAGCACCAGCCCATGGACTGAAGAGTCCCAGGTTCGATTCTCATCAAGGGACATGTGCCTTGGTTGCAGATTTCCTGCCACCGGTCAGGGTGCATGCAGGAGGCAACCAATCAATGTGTCTCTCTCACATTGATGTTTCTCTTTGTCTCTCCCTCTCCCTTCAACTCCTTTAAATGGAAGTCAATGAAAAAATATCCTTGGGTGAAGGTTAAGAAAAAAAGAAAAGCTAATAAAATTTCACTAATGGCCTAATGAAATTACTTTGATTCCCCAACTTTAACGTCACAGAATCCTACTTGAAAGAGGAAGCCCTAGTTTGGAGAATTCATTAGCATTATTTACATACTAGAGGCCTGGTACACAAAAATTTGTGTACTCAAGGGGTCCCTCAGCCCAGCCTGTGCCCTCTTGCAGTCTGGGACCTCTCAGTGGATGTCCACCTGCTGGCTTAGGCCTGCTCCCTAGGGGATCAGGCCTAAGCTGACAGTCAGACATCCCTCTGGCAGCATGGGAGCCCTTGGAGGATGTCCATTTGCCAGCAGGGAGGCAGGCCTAAGCTGCAGTCAGACATCCTTAGAGCTGCTGAGGATGGCGGGAGAGGCTCCCACCACCACTGCTATACTGGCAGCCATCAGTCTGGCTTGTGGCTAAGCAGAGCTCCTCCTGTGGGAGTGTCCTGACAACTAGGGGCAACTCCTGCATTGAGCATCTGCCCTCTAGTGGTCAGTGTGTGTCATAGTTTCCAGTCATTCCCAGTCATTCTGCTGTTAGGGTCAATTTGCATATTACCCTTTTATTATATACAATAGAGTCCTGGTGCATGGGTGGAGGCCAGCTGGTTTGCCCTGAAGGGTGTCCTGGATGAGGGTGGGGGTCCTGCTGGGGTGTCTGGCCAGCCTGGGTGAGGGTCTGAGGGCCATTTTCAGCCTTGCCACACCCCCTTCAGGTTGGGTGCCTAGCCAACCTGGGTGAGGAATTGATGGCTGTTTGCAGACTGGCCAAGCCCCCCACAGGGACCCTCACCCCATGGGGGTGTGGCCAGCCTGGGTGAGGGGTTGAGGGCCATTTTCAGGCTGCCCACAGCCCCATCAGGGTGGGGAAGTCACGCTGGTGTGCCTGGCAAGCCTGGGTGAGGGGTTGATGACCATTTTTAGGCTGGCCATGCTCCCCTGTTACCCAGTTGAAACTTTGTAGCCTTCAGCAGAGCCAGCCCCTCTTTGAATGGATGCCACAGCCAGCTGGAAGCAGGTATCTGGGATTTATTTATCTTCTATAATTGAAACTTGAGTGGATCCCAGTAGCCTTGAGTGGATCCCAGGGAAGGCCAGGGCACGCAGGAAGCTTGGATTCCTCCATTGCTGGGGGCAACACAAGCCTCCTGCCTGCTCCAGCTCTATGGCCGCCGTCATCTTAGTTGGGTTAATTTGCATACTCACTCCTGATTGGCTGGTGGGCATGGCTTGTGGGTGTAGTGGAGTGACAGAGTGATGGTTAATTTGCATGTTTCTTTTATTAGTGTAGATGTCACTTTGAGAAGTCAATGAATTTCTTTGAACCTCAGTTTTTCCCCCCATATAATCAGTAACACTGACCTCAGGAGTTATGATTAATTTCACATCTAATTGTGTCCATGACTTGCAGGGTAGGCCCTAGCCAAATCTTGCCTGCTGCCTCTTTTGTATATGAAGTTTTATTGGGAAATGGCCTTGCCCATCTGTTTACTCAAGCCTTTTCCTTGGCTGCCTCATGCTACAAAGGCAGAGTTGACTATCTGCCTGACAGACTAGCTTTGTGAGCTGGCACTATTGTTTTTTATCATGTTCATCCCATTTTCTCAGAATGCATGTGCACACGGGTGCCTTTTGCTATACAGTTTTTTTATAAAAATGGTCTTCATTCTGGATAAAACTATTTTTTGCTTCAAGAGTAACTTAACCAGTTGGTGTCAGCTTTATAAAGCAGCCTATTCAGAATTTGGTTACATTTTCTCCCCTTGCCAAGCCTGACCTCCCCCACTGAGTTGATACAGTTAAACTTCTGAATCTACAATCTAAGGACCTCTGTTGCCCTGACACCATAACGCCTCCCTCCATTGTCACTGAGATGGGAGCTGCTACTTCACTCAGCTAGTCTGAAGATTTTCAGTTCCTTATGTGAACATGAAATTTAAAAAATAAACTAGTTTTGAGAAAGACACAGCATATCTGCTTTGATATTTTTTCCCTTTTCTTCCATGTCTATCCTCATGGCTGTCCCCTGCTGCAGGGCAAAATCTAGTGAGAAAACAGATGGGTATTCTGTGAAAGAGAACCTGGGATGGATTTGGCAAAGTGCTAGGATTGTGAATAAATTTTGCATAACTAGTTTATTATTAAATAAAGTCTGATATTAAAAAATCAGTGATAGGACATCTAGCAATGGGAATGTAACATACATGGGCTAATTATGTCACTCTTAAGGTATAAAGGTAATTGTTAACAGCTAACCACCTGGTGTGTGTGTGTGTGTGTGTGTGTGTGTGTGTGTGTGTGTGTGTGTGTGTTTAAAAAAGGCTTTAGCTCCCTTCTTGAAATACACCTTTTTTGAAATGGAGAAGCTGTAATTTTGCCGTATACTGATGAAACCTCAAAAGGTAATTATGTCAACCTGAGAAAACTATGATAGGAAAATAAGGGGAAAAAAACAACTCTGGGGATTTTCAGCTATAATCAGTAGACAATTTTAATTTTGGAGGTGAATGTCTGTGCTTGGGCAGAGTTTTTAAATCTTTCCCTCCCCACCAGCTGTTCCTCTCATTTGCCTGACAAACCCAGTTCTCTCTCCCTTTTCCCTCTATTTCTTCTTTACTTTCTCTCTGAACTCCCCTCTGCTTCTCACCCCTCCCACAGCTACAAATGCTCTTTACTGGCCTTTTCTCTGGCCACAAATGCTCTGAACATAATTTAGAATAGGATAGAAACCTGTGCTCTTTCCACAGTGAAAGGAAAGCAAAAGGTTTTTCTAGTGATCCACCTTTGCTTTTCACTCCTTAAAAAAGTATTGAACAGTCCCTGCAAATCCCATTCAAGGAATTTGTTCTACGTTATGCTCCCATGAGGGTGCAAAGTTTTGTTATAAAATCCACTGCAGCAGGAGGATGGGAAAAAGAGAAGCTGAGCCCAGCAGAGAGCTGAAACAAAAGGAACAATGGGGACCAGAGAGGCAGGAGCTGGGAACTTCAGGAACTTGGTCTGAGAGAAAAGCCAGCAGGAGGTATTCTTCCCCACCACCCCTTATTGGTTCCCAGAGGGCTGTGTGCCAGGGGGGCACCCTGCCCAGCAGCGGTGACGGGTATATGAGCAGGGTCAGCTGCATCCTGGGAGCCTGCCTCCCACTGTATGAATTCTAAAGTTCTATCTCATCCAAGACTAGCAGTACCCTATCTAATCAAAATCATTAAACCTAGGGATGAGAACCTTTAACATTTCAAAATAGTAATGCCAGTGGGGAGAAAAATCAACCCCTAAAACCACAGAATGAAAATGGGTCTCTTTGTAGCATTCACTTCCTGCTTATTTTATCTGTAAAAAGTGAATCCTCTTTTTTTTTTCCATTTTATACCAGTAATAGGGATTAGTGAACACACTACTTCCAGGAGTCATCTTAGGTTGTCCATATTCCAGGCTAGCATACCATAAAACATCTGTTGATTATAACTGATTGCAGTGTAAAGAAAACATGCTAATGCATAGATAGACTAATATATTCCTTTCTGAAGCATCAGTTAAACATGATTTAGAAACTTTAGGTTTATCATGGTACAGTAACTACTTACATTATTGTCCAACCTATTTTAGAAAATCAGATTTAAATATTTTTTTGAGGGAGGAAGGAAGGAGAGAGAGAGAGAGAGAGAGAGAGAGAGAGAGAGAGAGAGAGAGAGAGAGAGAGATCTGTTGCCTCCTGCACTCACTCCCACCTACTACTTCATTTAGAATAGAAAAAAATCTTGACAATTAGCTATAAGACCTATGAGGACAAAATTGGTCATTAAGTAGTTAAAAAATCCTTGGCATTCCACACTCTTAAAATTTGAAATCCTTTTTAAACATTAGCATTTAGCATTCAGGACAGGCAAATGTCTTTTTTATAAGAGGGGATTTGGACACTGAGAGACAGCAGTATGGGTGTTCAGAGAAAAGACCACGAGGACACAACAAGCAAGTAGCCATCTGCAAGCCAGGGAGAGAGACCTTAGAAAGAACCGAACCTGCTGACACCTTAATCTTGGACTTTTAGCCTATAGAACTGTGAAAAAAATGCAGCTGACCCTTGAACAACACAGGTTTGAACTATGCAGGTCCAATTATATAAGGATTTTTCTCAATAAATATCTGTACTGTTTTCAATTCATGGTTGAGAGGCCACAGATGCAGAGGGCCAACTATATGTATTGATCTATACCATTTTTAAGGGGACTTGAGTGTTTATGAAGTTTGGGATCTGCTGGGGTCTTAGAACCAATTCATGGCAGATATCAAGGAACAATTTAAGTTTTGGGGGAGAGTCAAAAGTTATACACAGATTTTTGACTGTGCAAGGGGTCGGTGCCCCCTCACCTCTGTGTTCTTAAAGAGTTCAATTGTACATTTCTGTTGCTTATGTCACCAATCTTCATATTTGTTATGGTAGCCTGAGCAAACTAATACGGTGTATCACAGACTGTATACAGCATAAACTATACATTTTATTGTTTTAACTCAGAATTAAAACTATAGAGAATCCCATGTTATTTTGCTGATGAGGCATTAGAAATGAGTCCAAAGTATCCTAGAATAATACTGGGTGCATCTGAGGGTACTTTTCATTGGCATTGTATGAATGAAAGATGCCAGAGACAAAGAGGAGAGAATTAGGTTGCCAAAGGTATTTATTGTAATACACTTAGTAGGGCAGGTCATGGGACATGATGAGTCCTAATTTAATTAGCCTGCAGGAAGAGAGAAATAAGTTAGGGACAGGCAGTGCATGCAGGAGTAGGAAAACCCACTCCGCTGGAAGGTTTCCCTGTAAGGATGGTGGCAGGAATTTGATTCAGGATTCAAGTTGATGTAGCTAATTCGTTCTCCATACAGGCTTGAACCAATATCTGGAGATTCAGGTCTGTTTCCCTGCCGCAGTGCTTCTCTGAGACAGTGGATAGAACTGTGTGGTTTCAGGTGTGTGGAAGCTCCTCGGGTCGAAGCAGGATTCTAGCAGATGTTGGTAGAAGGTCCAGGGGGACTCTGGGTTCTTTTAGACCCCCATTGCAATTATTGCAGTTGAGAAGTCAGGTCCAATCGTAGTCAGAAAGTGGGGGTGTAAATCAGGGCTTGAGACAGTTTCTGATTCCCCTGGGAAGAATGCAGGAGGTTGAGGTTGAGAAAGCAATAACTCAGTAGGCATAAAAGCATCTTGAAACTCACACCTGACACAGGGCTGAGAGTCATTACAGATCCTAATTCAAAATTATTAGTCCAGTTTGTCATTTCATTCAGGCCCAGAAAGGGCAGTATGAGAAGCAATAGAGACAATAAGAAATGACATCCATGGTGAAATCATAAGAAATGTTTTGAATGGTGCTGACAATTCAAAAGATCTTGGAAGCACAAGCATAGCAGATAATTTTCTGGAGGGCAAGAAAAGAGTTCAGGGATGATTACTTCAGTCTTTAATTTATTAATTTATCCTTCAAAAAGTCAGCAGTGCTCTGTTGCCCTGAGGGATGGACAGCTCAACATTTTTCACTTCAATTTCACAAGAAAAATGAAAATGAGCAAAAAGCAAGCTAACTAATTACTTTGTATAGAAAGCAAAACTGAGTATGTCTTTGAATCTTTATGCCTTATGCTCTATATTTCATATTATACTCCGCAGCAGAAGAAGCTATTGTGTGTATAATTGAGATTATAATGATGATTTTAGGTAATTGATAAAATATGGAAATTTGGTTATATTATAATTAAGTCAGAGAAAACTTGCTAGTTAATATGTTGCTTTAAAAGGCTATGCTAACATTGTAAACATTTTTGAAAATTTAGTTCATAAAAGTGTATCTTTAAGTCTATCTAATCTAATAAAAGAGTAATATGCTAATTGGTGTCACTCTGCTACACCCTAAGGCACGCCCACCAGCCAATCAGAGCGACTATATACAACCAACCAATATGGCGGCCGGCAGCCACAGAGCTAGAGCAAACAAGAGGTTTGCTTGTGCCAGCAATGGAGGAAGCTAAGCTTTCCTGCCTGCCTAGGCTAGCTGTGGTCTCTAGACATCCCGATATAACTTTTTTTTCCTGGTAAGTCATGTATTATACTCTTTTTAAAAAACAGTGACTAAAATATACTTGATACTGTCTAACTCCTTCTTGACAACATCTTTTTGGAGGAGAAGAAATGATGGCCTGATTGCAAGCATATTCTCTATATATGGAAAGAATATTTTCAGGGAAGAGTTCAAGAAGCTGTTTCTTTATGTAAGTGATAGTGTATAGCACATCTAATTCTGTATTATATAAATTATTCCCTGGAGTTTTAAGTGTTTATGTTTCCCATGCATATATATGGTTGGACCTGATCACTTCTAGAACAGATATAATAGAGATATCAAAAGAAAAGGCTAGCTTAAGTTGCATAGAATGTTGCATCAACCTTCCTATTTCTTTTCTCCTTGACTCTGTGGAAGGGGCTGTGTGGGCAGATGGTAGAAAATGCTCATCAGAATTTGAAGTGGGTGAGTTGGCTTCTGACATGGTGTTTTTGACATTCCCACTTTGTCTCATTGGATGAACCATCTTTGTTTCTAATTCTGCTCCCTTTATAAATTATAGTTTAAAATATCTACCAAAGAATCACAGATTAAGTACGTGAATGTAAACCCCTAATCTTGTGTAATAAAACTAACATGCAAATCTATCAAACGGTGGACGACAGGTCACTATGATGTGCATTGACCACCAGGGAGCAGATGCTTACTGCAGGACCTGCCCCCAGCCCGCAAGCCCCAGGGCAGCAAGGCAGTGCCAGTGGGTCCTCTCCAATTGTCCAGCCAGGCAAAGGAAGGTGACCAGCGGTGGCAGCAGGGAGTGGGGTTGGTGGGCAGTGGCGGGATGATAGAGGGGTGGGGCTGGCCAGTGAGTGGGCCAGCACTGTCCTCCCTCTCCTCATCACCCCACCAGTTGCCTCCCACAGAAGGAGGTGACCAGCAGTGAAAACGGCGAATGGGGCTGGTGAGTGGGCAATGCCAAGCCAGCCAAGGCGGGTGCCAGCAGGGGCCCCCAGTCACCCCATTGGTCACCCCACAGATTGGCCCTGATCACTGGCCAGGCCTACGGACCCTATCTGTGCATGGATTTCATGCACTGGGCCTCTAGTAAATAATAATAGTGTATGGTTCATCACTGTGATAGGGAAGGCCATCTTACTTTTTGATGTAACTCATAATGAACTAGTCACCAAATACAATATAATAAAAGACTGGATTGTAAAAAATTCAACAATATTTTTAATTGTGGTGCCTAAGCCCTCATACTAATTCTTGTTGCTCATATATTTTTTTGAAAATATATAGGCAAATAACAATCATTGTTTTTCATAGGAGAACTTGCACAACTTGTACTTTAATTTGCAATATTTCATTCATGTGAACTACAGAGCAGTTGGCATTTCCATAATAGGCAGTGTTTTATAGTATTATTGGAACCATAATAGTTGGCAACCAAACAAAATCTCCAATGCAGACACAACCTTGGGGCAGTTTTTAGACAATTACTATTATGAAGTCAAATCATTTTGGAGTATTTATTTTATAAAATACTGTGAACTGCAATAGACTAGGGAAATAACACTTCCTTTTCAATATGTTTTAAAAAGATTTCTATCTTTGGGGCATGAAAATACATTTCCTCTTAAATGTACAGGATTAATAACTCACCATCAAAATACAGGCAATCAAAACCTACCAGTTTTAATAAATAAATATTTTCTACATATTTTAAGCATGTGCACTTAAAAATAATTACTCTATTTGAACACAACTTTAAGTGAAATCATATAAAAGACTTAAGATTTATATTGTTGTGTAGGAGATTAAATAGTATTTCATGAAATCTCTAATAATTGTTTTTTGGGGACCATTTATGAATATTGAAAATTGTATTAAAAATGCAAGAAAATGCCTCTGAAATACCAATTTTGTGTACAATAGAGACTTATTATTTTGCAAGAGAGGGAATAAATGAATATTATAGAACACTATATATTTTTGCAAATTATTTTATAATCCTGCACTTGTTTTTCTTTAAGCACACTGACTGGAAATGATGCTGTTTTAAATTGGAGGGCTGAAGAATAGGAAGGTGTATACACAGATGGAGTTAACAACCTGTCAGGTAAAAATAGCTCCATACATGTAATCATTCTCCCCTTGCTCATTGCCTCTTCTTTTACTCAGAGGTGATTAAGTGTATGCTTTCTCAGAATTCTTATCTTCTTTGACATTATTTGATTGCCCTGGGCCCCCATGGACCTGAAACTGTACAACTGATTGCTATCAGAGAGCTGAATAGACCCCAAGGAACAGAGAGAATTGGGGGAGATCAGGAGATCATGGAGTTCGAGCTCTTGAAATCCGTGGCTGGGTCTGAGTTGAATTTCACATTATTGCGTGGTAAGAGTAAGGTTGTCACACTAACTGGAGTCAGCGATATTTGAATACTTGGATCTCCTACTTCGCACTGCACTTTCTTGTCCATCTTATAACATGAGACCCATTTTATTAATGTAGTACATGTACATTGACTGGAAATAGGGGTTATGGCCCTTCAGAGGGGATCTTTATGACAGAATATTCAGGAAGTGAGGTTGGAGTGATAGAGTAACTATGATCTGTGAGCAAGTACTGTGTATATATAGACATAGATTTTCTTTATTATTACTATTTGTTACAGTTAAACTTGCCAAATCTAGGGCATTTATTTTTTAACTTTTTTTTCTTTATTGGTCAAGGTATTACAAATGTGTCCTCATCTCTTGATTGCAAAGGTAATATTTTTAGGTAATGTAATATTTGAAGGTCTAAACAAAGGAATTTCTGAAGTTATTGAAAGTGTCTATATCTGGGTTTTTAAATTAAAATGCTTCTCAAAGACTGGCCTCAGCTTACTGAGGTTTGCTTTCTGTTTTAATTAACTATTATAAGCCATTATAAAAAATACTAATTCATACATTCCTATTTCAAACATGTGCTTCTAATGATTGATGTAAGTTACAGATGGGCACTGATTTTAATGAATTATTTTTTTAAAATATGCCAGATGTAGTTTAAGAACATGGATTTTTGAGGTTCAAATTCCAGCTATGATGCTCACCAACTAAGTGACATTAGGCAATTTACTTAACTTCCTGTATTAGTTTCCCCATTTGTAAAATAGGAGTAATAATATAATAACTGTACCTAATCTTCAGGGTTGTTGTGAAGATTATATGTACATATTTCTTATAATAGTAAAATAGTTCTGGCCCAAATTAAGTCCTATATAAACATTAGCCATTATTGTTGCATGCTTTTAAGTACTCACTGAAATATTTCAGAGTTTCCATGTGCTCCATGGAAACTCTGTGCTCAGATTTTGATAATGATAGAAATTCTGCTCAACTCTGAAGATTTATTTTGTATTAGATTTCATGTCTGGTATATGTACTTGAAGAAGCCTATAAATGGTGGTGACAGTTGCCTGATTTTATATATATATATATATATATATATATATATATATATATATATATATATATAAATTTAGGAATATTATCCACATGTAAAAGACAAATATATATATATTCATGTATAAGTTCCTTGACTTCTGTAGGAAAGAGGCATAGTCTGATAGTAAAATAGAGAAAGTCATATTTTTTTCAGTGTTTTATAAAAAAGGATAAATTAAATTTAACTAAAATAAGACGTGTTTGTTATTAAACGTGCTAAGGATGTTGGGAGGATAGAAATGTTCTAGAATTTATTGGCAAAATTTGAGTATATGTGGTTTACAAACTTAATGTTACCACTTCACATGGACAGAGAAATGTAATATAGAACTTCCGAATTTGTTATAGGAAACTAGAGGCCCAGTGCACGAATTCATGCACCGGTGGGGTCCCTCAGCCTGGCCTGTGGGATCAGGCTGAAACTGGCTCTCCAACATCCTCCAAGGGGTCCCGGGTTGTAAGAGGGTGCAGGCCAGGCCGAAGGATCTCACTGGGCCAGGGAGAGACGTGGGAGGTTGGCCAGCTTTGGAGGGACCACAGGAGGGCTCCAGGGCATGTCTAGCCCATCTCATTCAGTCCTTATTGGCCAGACCCCAGCAGCAAGCTAACCAACCAATTGAAGCATCTGTCCCCTGGTGGTCAGTGCATGTCATAGTGACTGTTGACTGTCTGCCCCTCGGTGGTCAGTGCATGTCTTAGTGAGCAGTTGAGCAGCCTTAGCATATCATTAGCATATTACACTTTGATTGGTTGAATGGCCAACCAGATGACTGGAGACTTAGCATAGTAGGTTTTTATTATATAGGATTGGCATGACATCATCATAATAAAAGGCTAATATGCAAATGGTTATCATGCCATTATGCCATAACGACCAATCAGTAGGGATCTGAGGCTGCATGGCATCTGGCCAGGGTGAGGGACCTCACGCCAAACCCCTTCTGGTGGTGCTTG
Organism: Murina feae; assembly: GCA_004026665.1. Taxonomy (NCBI): domain Eukaryota; kingdom Metazoa; phylum Chordata; class Mammalia; order Chiroptera; family Vespertilionidae; genus Murina; species Murina feae. Next base: position 19,661 of record PVJC01030717.1, read on the forward strand.
ATAGGGGACCTCAGGCTGCACCCCCTGCCCAGGTGCCAGGCCAGGGGTCCTGAGGCTGCACCGGGGGACCTGAGACTGTGCCCCATGCCCAACGGAGATTGACAAGGGACCTGAGGCTGTACCTCCAACCAGGCAGGGCTTGATGAGAGTGGAGTCAGCCAGGTCTGGGTCTTGCCCAATGGGTGTGGGGCCTCCCAGGTCTAGATCTTGTGTGATTTTGAGGCCCACGTGAGTGGGCAGGGACTTGGCTCTGGGTCCCATAGTGCATCCCAGACTCTGACAGGAGGGAGATTTTCATAGACATTTTACTAATTTTCTTTCATCTCTCACACTTCTATTATAGAGAAAAGAAAAATACCAATATTAAACTATTTCCTCTAATTAATTCTCTTTTAATGTGCATGAATTTCATGCACTAGGCCACAAATTGGTTAATAAAAATATATAGGTTTCAGGTATACAATTCTATAATATATCATCTGTATATTGTACTGTGTATTTGCCACCCCAAGTCAAGGCTCCTTCAATCACCATTTATCCAAACTATATCCCCTTCTACTACCCTCTTTTCCCTCTGGTAATCACCATGCTGTTGAAAGACAAGTACTTTGTGATTTCATGCATGTGTGGAATCTAATGAACAAAGTAAACTAACCTAACAAATAAATTAGAAACAGACGGTAGATAGAGAACAGACTGACAGCTGTCAGAGTGGAGGGGGTGTTTTGGGCTGGGTGAAAAAGAACCTCATAGATATAAATAACAGTTTAAGATATATATATATATATATATATATATATATATATATATATATATATACAACTTTTTTTTATTTAAGAGAGTGAGAGAGATAGAACCATCAATGACTAGAGAGAATCTATTGATTGACTGCCTCCTGCATGATGTCTACTGGGGACTGAGCTCACAACCAGGACATGTGCCCTGACTGGGAATCAAACCATGACCTCCTTCTTCATACTTCAATGCTCAACCACTGAGCCATGTGACAGGATATATTTAAAATCCTAGAGTGAGCATAAACTTAATGATAAAATTTAAAAATTTTTATCTTTTAAAATGATAAGAGTGCAATGAATTTTGTTATTATAGCAAAAATCCATATCAGTGGAATAAGGTAAATAATGTAAAAACAATTTTAAAGTATATATTAGAAAATAATAATGAAACCTTCATTATTTTCAAAGTATATTATTTATTTTAAAAATTTATAAAATAAATTACTAGAATTCATAAATGCATATAGCAAAGTTGGTAGATATAACATTATCCTATCTAATAAAAAAGTAATATGCAAACTGACCATCACAAGATGGCTTCCCCCATGTGGTCAAAGATGGCCACCACAAGATGGCCAGCAAAGG
>PVJC01030718.1:0-21149 GCA_004026665.1 Murina feae
CTAGCCTGGTTGCCCCCAACTGCCCCCCTGCTGGCCTGGTTGCCCTTCATGCCCCTCCCCACCAGCCTAGTTGCCCCATGCACCCTACTATTCAGTCGTTTGGTCATCCCTCACTAACCCCCCTGCTGACCTGATCTCCCATGCAGCCTGCTTGTTCAGTCATTTGATTGTCCCTCACTAAACCACCTGCTGGCCTGATAGTAGGCAGCCATCTTGTGAGGGCATGAGGGTTAATTTGCATAGTACCTCTTTATTATATAGGATATCCAAAATATTGATTTAAACAACAAAAAAATCTCTCATCATACAAAGAACATAAAAGTTTAATAAACAATACAATACTTCAGCAAAGAAATACAAGGTATAAAGAACCAAATGGCAATTTTATAACTAAATTATATAATAACCCAAACAGAAAACTGGGCAGATGGCTCAACAGCAGAATTAAGATGAGAAAATCTGATATCTTGAAGATAGAACAATAGAAATTAGCCACTCTGACCATAGAGAGAAAGTAGACAAAAACAAACAAATAAATAGTCCCAGGGACATGTAGGTCTGTAACAATAGAAGTGAGTCCCAGAAGAAGATGAGACAGAGGCTAGGAATGAAAAAAAAAGAAAAAGAAAAAAGAAAACACACACACACACACACACACAAACCCTTGAATAATGGCTAAATTTCCCAAATCAGAAAAATAAAGTAAAAATGCAAGAAATTCACTCCAAGAGACATTATAGCTAAACTTCTGAAAACTATAAACAAAGAAAAATTCTTAAAGCACCCAGAGAAAAATGATGTAGTAGCAATAGGGGAGAACCAATTTGGACAACAGTAGATTTAAGAGGTCAGAAGAAAGTGACACAATGTGTCTCAATTGTTGAAAGAAAAAGTAAAAAACCTATTGTTCCAGAATTCTATATCCAGCAAAATATCATTCAGGAATAAGGAGAAAATCAACACATTAAGTGATGAATGAGAACTAAAAGAATTTACCAAGAGATTTACCTCAAAGAATGGCTCAAAGAAGTTCTATAAACAGAAAACAAAGAATAAAAGAAGGACTCTGAGAACATCTGAAAGAAAGAAATGGACAAAAATATAGTTAAATGCAAGATATTTTCCTTCTCTGAAGTTTTCTAAATTATCTTTGCTAGTTAAAGCAAAAATCTCTAACACTATCTAACATGGTTCTGTCAGGAGAAATAAAATTTCTACACTTCACTATAATTGTTAAAGGATCCCGAAGTATGCTCTGAAGTTATCGTATTTTCTGGAGTATAAGACAACTTTTTAACCCAGGAAAATCTTCTCAAAAGTTAGGGTTGTCTTATACGCCGGGGTGTTGTCTTATAGGGCGGATGCTGAATCTTCTGAGCCAGACCGGAAAATCTGCAGTTGCCGCATACGGTGCGGGGAGCTCAAAAACGGCCTCACTCCATTCATTTCGATGGAGCCAGATGGAGACTGCAAGTGTCTCTGATTGGCTCCTTTTTGTGCCACATACAGCCTCTGTGTGGACTTTTTAACCCAGGAAAACCTTCTCAAAAGTTGGGGGTCATCTTATACACCCAGCCATCTTATACATCGGAAAATACAGTATGTGTATAAAATGTAATGCCTCAAGACATCACTATCAAAGCTGTACAAAGAGATATATCAAAATTCAAATCGAAATTAATTCTAAAAAATGGTCAAGTATCCCACAGGAAGGCAGAAAAAGGAAAACAGAAAAATAAGAAAAGAGATAAACAGAAGACAAAGTAAAAATAAAATAGCAGACTCAAACCTTAATATATCAATAATTAATATTATATTCAATGTAAATAACTTAAAAACACAGTTAAGGACAGTGGAGAATAAAAACAAAAACAAGGAAAGCATGCCCCCACTCTATGATGTCTATAATAAGCTCACTTCAGATTCCATGACATGTGCAGGTTGGAAGTAACAGGATGGCAATTATGCCACATAATGTTAATCCAAAAAGTAGTAGTTAGGTTACTAGCAGATAAAGTAGACTTCAGGGCAAAAAATTACCAGGGACAGAGAGGAAAGTTATGTAATGATAAAAGGGTCAATCTGCCAAGAAGATAGAGCAATCCTAAGTATGTAAGCACCAAACACCACAAGTGCAAAATATGTGAAGCAAAAACTGAGAACTGAGAGGAGAGCAAGACAAATCTAGAAGTACAGCTGAGAGTTCAATCTCATTCTCCCCAAATAAAAGAACAGCTAGACAGACTATCAACAAGGATGTGGAAGAATTTAACTACATCATCAACCAGCAAAGTCTGAGACCTGACAACAGCAGAATATGCACTGTCCATGTGCCCAGACAACATGCAGCAGGTAGACTAGACCCTAGTCATGAAGCAAATGGCAGCATATCCACTCTAATAAAAGAGTAATATTTAAATTGACCGTTTCTCTGAGATGCCTAAGCCATGCCCACCAGCCAATCAGAGTGGCTGTATGCAAATTAACCCAGCCAAGATGGAGGCCAACCACCATGGAACTAGATCAAACAGGAGGATTCCATTGCACCATGAGTAAACTGTCTGCCTAGGCCGGCTGGGCCTCTCTCTGCTCAAGGCAACATTGTTGTAATTATAGAAGCCATGGAGCTGAAGCAAACAGGAGGCTTTATTACCTGCCTAGGCCTCGGCTTAAAGCAAAAGTGTTTCAATTATAGAAGATAAATAAACCCTAGAAACCTGATTCCAGCCAGCCTTGCTGGGATGTTGGGTCAATGGGAGCTGTGGACAGCCTGAAAGCCTGAAAATGGCCCTCAGTCCTGCACCCAGGCTGCCCAGGTACCCCAGTAGGGACGTGAACCCTGAAGGGACTGTGGACAGCCTGAAAACGGCCTTTAGCCCATCACCCACGCTGGCCACACTCCAGTGGGGTGAGGGTCCACACTGGTGGGCTTGGCCAGCCTTCAAACAGCTACCAGCCCCTCACCCAGGCTGGCCAGCCACACCAGCAGGTGAACATCCCCTGAGGGGACCCAGACTGCACAGGCCGGGCTGAGGGACCTCCCGAATGCATAAATTTTTGTGCACCGGGCCCTTAGTTTAAAATAATTGAAATTGTTCAGAATCTGTTCTCCAAGTGTAATGGACTCAACTTAGAAATCAATAATAGAAAGACAACACTTGAAGCCTAACCAACACAATTCTAAACAAGCTCTGGGTCAAAGAAGAAGCATCAAGGAAAGAAAACTGCATTGAATTGAATAACAATAAAATACAAGATCAATAGGCAGATGAGCAAAAGCAGGTCTACAGGTGTGAGTGCATGAAACATAGTTTATTCTTATCTGATTATTTACTAATTACTATATTACTTACTTGTATTATAACTGTAAACCTACTTTTTCCCACCCCTGTATACACAGATAAATATATACACATAAACACATAGAGACTGAAATTTAAAATAGAACTTATAATAATAACACAGAACAACCAAGCCACTGGTCAGAGTGGCTTGGTTGGTTGGAGCATTGTCCCTTGCACCAAAAGATTGTCTGTTTGATTCTGGTCAGGACACATACAGTAAACAACCAAGCAATGTTTCTCTCTCACATAGATGTTTCTCTCTCTCTCTTTTCCTCTCTCTAAGCATGTCCTTGGGGGAGGATTAAAAAAATACTTAGAGGTTGCCTTAACCAGTTTGGCTCAGTGGATAGAGCATCGGCCTGTGGACTGAAGGGTCCCATGTTCTATTCTGGTCAAGGGCATGTACCTTGGTTGTGGGCACATCCCCAGTGGGGAGTGTGCAGGAGGCAGCTGATCGATGTTTCTCTCTCATCGATGTTTCTAACTCTCTATCCCTCTTCCTTCCTCTCTGTAAAAAATAAATAAAATATATTAAAAAAATACTCAGAGTTAAATCTAGAGGAGGATATACAGGACTTGTACACTAAAAACAAAATGCTGGTAAAATAAAGTTTAAAAGATCTAAATAAATAGAAGGATATTCTGTGTTCACAGATTAGAAAACTCAAATGGTAAAGAGGTCAATTCCTCCCCAATTTATATAAATATCTTAATGTAATGCCTATCAAATTATTAGAAAACATTTTGTAGAAATAAAATATTATTCTATAATTTATATGTAAAAGTAAATAAACTAAAACAGCTCTGAAGAAGAATAAATGGGGATGAATCACTTCACCCAATTTCAAGACTTGTTACATAGCAAAAGTAATCAAGATTATGTTTTACTGGCAGAAGAAAAGATACATAGTTCAATGGAACAGAACAGAATCCAGAAATAGCCCCACACAGATTTTAACAAAGGGGCAAGAGAAAGGGCAAAATTCAATGGAGAAAGATACTGACTTTTTACCAAATGTCAAGTGGCTATGCGTTGTCCAAAGAAAGAAAAAATAAATAAAAGAATCTCCACCTGAACCACATAGCTAATAAAAAAAAATCTCAAAACAGATTATAGATGTACATGTAAAATGTAAAACTAGCAAACTTTTATAAGACAACATAGGAGAAAATACTTGGGACCTGGGGCTTGGTGGAGAGTTATACAAAACAACAAAGCACAGGCAAGAAAAGGAAATGTTGATTCATTAGGTTTCGTCAAAAATTAAAAACCTTGCCTGGCTGGTGTGGCTCAGTGGCTCAGAGTTAACTTACAAGCCAGGAGGTCATGGTTCAATTCCCAGTCAAGGCACATGCCTGGGTTGTAGGTTCAAACCCAGTAGGGGGCATGCAGGAGGCAGCCAATCAATGATTCTCATCATTGATGTGTCTGTCTCTCTCTGTCTCTCTCTTCCTTTCTGAAATCAACAAAAAAAATTTTTTAAACAAAACAACAACAGAAAACCACATTTACTCTGCAAAAGACCCATTTGGAGGAAAAAAAAAGAAAACAAGCAACAATTGGGAGAAAATGTTCTCAAACCACAAAGAATTTTTGCCTAGAATATATAATGAACTCTCAAAAGTCAACAGTGAAAATGAAAAACTAAAAACAAGTCAACTAGAAAATGGACAAAGGCATGAAAAACATTTCAGCAAAGTGAACATAGAGATGGCAAGTGAACTCATGGCAGTGTTTTCTACATCACTAGCCGTTAGGGAATTGCAAATTAAGATCAAGATGACACATCACTGTGTACATATCTCATCTAATAAAAGAACAATATGCAAATTAACCATCACTCTGAGACACCTAAGCCAAGCCCACCAGCCAAACCACACCCCCAGCCAATCAGAGCGACTATATACAAATTAACCCAGTCAAGATGGCAGCTGGCAGCTATGGAGTTAGAGCAAACAGAAGGCTTCTGTTTGGAGGAAACTGCCTGCCTTGGCCGGCTCAAAGAAACAAAGTTTCAATTATAGAAGCCACGGAGCTGAAGCAAAAGGAGGTTTCATTGCCTGCCTACACAGGCTGTGGCCTCCACTCAAGGCAACAATGTTTCAACTATAGAAGATAAATAAACCCCAGAAACCTGCTTCCAGCCAGCCTCGCTGGGACCTTGGGTCAATGGGAGCTGTGGCCAGACTGCAAACAGTCACCAGCCCCTCACCTAGGCTGCCCAGGCACCCCAGTAGGGACCCAAACCCTGAAGGGGCTGTGGGCAGCCTGAAAATGGCCCTCGGCCCCTCACCCAGGCTGGCCAGGCACACCAGCAGGTGGACATCCCCTGAGGGGTCTCAGACTGTGAGAGGGCACAGGCCAGGCTAAGGGACTCCCCTGAGTGCATAAATTTTTGTGCACTGGGCCCCTAGTCTATTATAACAGCTAAAACAAAAAGATAGTGACAATACCAAATGCTGTTGAGATTGTAAAGAAACTAGGTCTCTTGTCCACTGCTGGTGGGAATGTAAAATGGCATAGCCATTCTGGAGAATAGTTTAAAAAGAGACAGTTTCCTAAAAATCCAAATGTTCAACTGCTGAACCACCCAGCTACTGTGTATTTGGCATTTGTCCCAGAGAAAGAAAAAATCTATATTTATACACACACATACACACACACAACCACCTGCACACGTTTGTTCGTGACTGCTTTATGTGTAATAACCAAAAACAAGCTCAGGCCCCTTCCTGATAGGCCAGCCTCCTGTGTCTGGACAAGTTCACCCCCTCACTGCCACGGTCTGCTTGGTGGCATGATCATCTCCTCCTCCTCCTTCTCCTCCTCCTCCTCCTCCTCCTCCTCCTCCTCCTCCTCTACATTCTTATTCTTATTCTTATTCTTATTCTTATTCTTATTCTTATTCTTATTCTTATTCTTATTCTTATTCTTATTCTTATTCTTATCCTTATTCTTATTTCTCCCTCTCTTTCCCTCTCCCTTTCTCTCTGTCTAAAATCAATAACTAAAAAAATTTAAAAAATAATGTAAGAATAAACTCTGTGTTTTGAGTATTCACAACTGTAAACTTACTTTTTCCCAACCCATATATATATTTTTAAATTCTCCCAATACCTTTATGATATAGGCACCATTATTGTCTCCATTTTACAGATGAGCAACTTGAGACTTAGAGAGGCTAAGGGACTTAGGTCACATATAAGGAAAGAGAAAATTATAATCCCCCCAAATTCTCCAATAAGCATTGGCTAAACATCCTATCTGAAGCCAGGGGCCACAAGCTTTAGTTTCCCATTTAATGAGGAATCTCGAAAAGAATAGGATGACTGTTGACACAGGTGCTTGGAGATAAATTACTCATCTGACTTCACACCTCTGATAGATAATGAAAAGAATAGAGAATGTTTACATATCAGTTAACATCAAATTTATGTTAAATCTATATGTGTTTATATCCTGTCATTATGAAATTGAATTTCTAAGTTTGTTTATTAAGAATGACAAAGGATTTCCTTGTAATATGACAAGTTGATTTTAATGGTTTCAAGGATTGCTGATTAACAACCTTGAGCTGTTTGCAGTGAAAGGGCACCAGGTGTTAGACTGGGGGAGTCATACCAGACCTAGGTCCAGCAACCCTAGTACTTTAGCTCTGGCCAAGAAAGAACTCAGAGTCAAGACTCAAACTTGAGAAAGTCCATCTAGAAAGTCACAGGGGTAGAACAAGCCAGCCCTGGAGGAAGTGAGCCAGCTGGGCTGCATGGGCTTAGAAAATAAGTTACAGAGGCAAAGGAAGGGTCCTTGGAGCCTAGGAGAGAGAAGTGCAAAGGTCACAGACTTGGGGGAGGGGGTGGGAGATGAGGAGGAAGGAAAAGGCACAGGCATGCTCCAGAGAGGGAGAGTGCCTTGAGGATTTTATTCTTTTATTATTTTTAAAATATAGTTTTATTAATTTCAGAGAGGAAGGAAGAGGGAGAAATAGAAACATCAATGATAGAAACATCAATGATGAGCAAGAATCACTGATTGACTGCCTCCTGCATGCTCCCCACTGAGGATGGAGCCTGATACCTGGGCATGGGCCCTGATTGGGAATAAAATCGTGACCTCCTGGTTCATAGGTCAATGCTCAACTCCTGCGCCATACCAGCAGGGCTCTTGAGGTTTTTAAAGGCTGGGAGTCCAGGGGATATGAGGGCGGGAGGATCTCAATAGAATATGCATTAGCTTTAAGCTGATGGACCAAAATGAGATTTATTCCCTTAACTTCATCTGTCCTTAGGTGTAGTTGGCAGCACTAATTTGATTTCTGCTATCTCCCAGTGTGATTTAAGCTATTTACCTTCTGCTTAGGGAGGAAAAGTATAACCATTTAAACTGATTTGAGAGAGAGATAGAGAAACATGAATTTGTTGTTCCACTTATTTACTTATGTGTTCATTGGTTGATTCTTTTTTTTAATGTTTATTATTGCCTGTTTTATTTTGTTATTTTTCAAGTTTTATTTTATTGTTTAAAGTATTACATATAGTAGCAGATATGTCTGCTTTTTTTCCCCATTGACCTTCTTCTGGCCTCCCTGCCCTCCTCCTCCCTCTCCCCACTCCCCCGCCCCACATGCCCTCACCTCCCTCCCCACCCCCCAGTGTCTTGTGTCCATTGGTTATGCTTAATTCATGCATACAAGTCCTTCAGTTGATCTATTACCCCACCCCAACCCTCCCAGCATTCCCGATGTAGTTTTACAGTCTGTTCGATGCTTCTCTATGTTCTTTATTATCCATAAACTAGGGGCCCGGTGCACAAAAATTTGTGCACTCGGGGGGTCCCTCAGCCCACCCTGTGCCCTCTTGCAGTCTGGGACCCCTCAGGGGATGTCCACCTGCTTGCATGCCTGACCAGCCTGGGGAAGGGGCTGAGGGCTGATTGCAGGCTGGCCAAGCCCCCCAGTGTGGACCTTCACCCCATTGGGGTGTGGCAAGCCTGGGTGATGGGCTGAGGGCTGTTTTTAGGCTGCCCACAGTCCATTCAGGTTTTGAGTCCCTACTGTGGTGCCTGAGCAGCCTGGGTGAGGGACTGAGGGCCGTTTTCAGGCTTTCAGGCTGCCCACAGCTCCCATTGATCCAAGGTCCCAGCGAGACTGCTTGGAATTAGGTTTCTGGGATTTATTTATCTTCTACTTGTGGCCTGGTGCACGAAATTCATGCATGGTGGGGGTGGTTCCCTCAGCCCAGCCTGCACCCTCTCCAATCGGGGACCTCTTGGGGGATGTCCAACTGCTGACAGTCAGACATCCCTCTTGCAATCTGGAACCGCTGGCTCCTAACTGCTCACCTGCCTGCTGGCCTGATCCCCATAACTGTTCTCCCTTGCTGGCCTGATCGCCCCTAACCATCTCTGCCTCAGCCCTGCCACCATGGCTTTGTCTGAAAGGCTGTCTGAAAAGTTGTCTGGTCTAATTAGCATATTACCTTTTATTAGTATAGATTGATTTCAGAGAGGGAGGGAGATGGAAACATCAATGATGAGAGAGAATCATTGATTGGCTGCCTCCTGCACACTCCACACTGGGCATCTAGCCCAAAATCCAGGCATGTGCCCTGATTGGGAATTGAACTCCAGGACCTTCAGTCTTCAGGCAGAGGCTCTATCCACTGAGCAACACCGGCCACAGCTACACTTTCCCTTTCTGCTGGGACATGTTCTGTCTGCTGGTGCTGAAACACTGAAGCTGTCTCACTGGGGCAGAGTGGGGTGCACTGGGTTAGAGCTGGTACAGCCCCCTGAAAGCTGGAGAGAGGCCTCATTTAGCAGCCACACTGTTTCATGGCTATGCTGCCTTGCAGTTGAGCAGCCACTCTGTTGGGCTATGCCACAGTCAGCGGGAGTTTACACAACTGAACTGTCTGCACAGATAGCTTCCTCCTCACCACACCCCGGAGCTGGGAGTTCCTTCTAGGGTTGAAGTGACACTGACCACCCTTGGTTGGTAGCTCAATTGGCCACTTTGGAAAGAGAAGTGGGGAATCCTGATTTTATGTGAACGCTCTAATTTCTTAAGTTGGCAACTAATGCGAACTTCAGATATTTGGGCCAAGCCAGAGAGGTGTTCAGGCCTGGTGTCCAGGTCACTGGGGAGCACTGGGCTCAGCCCAGCTGTAAATGGACCCTAGGCATCTGGGCAGGTGAAGGGGTTGAGGGTGTGCTTGGGTGATTCCTATGTCACCCCACTTGGTTTTGTTTTTGTTTTCCACTGATCACAATTTATTATAATCTGTTGGCAGCATAAATAGATGTTACCAGAACTATGTCTTCATAGACGTGGACAGTGTATAGCCATTCTATGGGGAACTGTGTGCACTTAATCAGCAGCATAATCTTTCAGTTTCTTTCTTTTTTTGTTAATGAAAATAAGCTTTATTACATCAAGTAATAAATACAAACAAAGATGCAAATACTATTAGTCACTTTCTTCCAGATGTTTGGATCCACTGATGGGAAAGGTGGAACTGAAATCTACATACATCCTTAGGGGAATGTCAGGGTCCTTGTCAGGTGAGGTTCGATAAGTTGCTCTTTCTTCTGTATTTATAACTGGTGCATTTTAGAGATTGACTTCAAAGTACTAAGAGTCATGCAAATGCTTAAGCAAAAAAAAAAAGTTACCTTGAGCATTGAGCAGAATTTATACTGTGTGGTGAACGGGCACTGGTTACTAAAGTGCTGCCTCAGGACTTGCTGAAACAAACCCTCAGAGTCGGATCAGCTCAGAAGAGAAACGTAAAGAACCATGTGAGGAACAGAAATGTATCCAGAAGAGAAACGCGGTATCTGGGAGGCCAACTATGGTTTGCTGTGATAGGTAACTGACATGCATCTTGTAAATCAATGCTTTAAAATAAAAACACTAAACAGCCTGGGTAGTTCCTAACTAATATGTAAACCTAGTAACTGCAAAAACCTCTTCATCTCAGCGATGGGAGGTTCAGAGCCTGACAAACCACGGGAGGGGGACAGGGAGGAGAAACCAAGCTGTCCATTTTGAAACTAAGTTTCATCTGAAGGGAGAGGGGAGCCAATGAGCTGTCACTTCTGGGGAGAAGATGGAAAGCCTTTCGCGCTGACTCGGAGGCTTTCCGCTCCATCTCCGCTAAGCACTCCGGAACCAGCCCTCTCGCGTGGATGATGCCTCCGTTCAGTCTCTCTATCGCGCTGTTGCTGCCTGCGAACGTGGGTCAGATCTCCTTCCCGAGCTCTTCGATGACAGCCAGCGGCTCAGCATATTTGCTCCGTATTTGCTCCAGGGCACCTGGCTGTTCCTGTTTCCTGCGTGCAGCTTGGAGATGGTGGTCTGTAGTCACTCGACAGCTGGCGGCACTGGGAGGAGGTTGCAGGCTGGTGGGAGGCAGGTGGACGCCCCCAGCGCAGCTGAGGGAGGTGGCGGGCATGTGCGCGGCCAAGTTCGGCTTGTAAGACATCCCCAGGCCCTGCGCCCGCCGAGCTCCCGTGCACTTTTAGTTGACAGCTCGGCCCACCGGCAAACATGGCTGCCCCTCCCCGGGACACCGCGGCAGTATCATGATCTTTCACTTTCCTGATGCTCTGCTTGTGCCGCTCAATTTCTTTCTGCAGACGCTCAATCTCCTTTTTATGATGAGTGATTTCTTCACGTTGTTTCTTCATGGCTGCCAGCTGTTCCTTAGTCCTCTCTCAGAAGTACCCTTCCTCTTAGCCTTTTCTTTTTTTGTGAAGGTTCCATGCCCTGCCCCACTGCTCACTCAGTGGCTGCCAGCCGTCATCTTGGCTGAGTTGCATACAGCCGCTCTGATTGGCTGGTGGGCGTGGCTTGGCTGGTGGGCATGGCTTAGGTGTCCCGGACAAACGGTTAATTTCAATATTTCGCTTTTATAGAGTAGATGAGTGAGATCATGAGGTACTGATGCTTGTAAGAGCTCTAACCCAGGATGGAACTGTTGCTGGTGAGATGATGACACCTCAGTGCTTGACTTCTTGAAGGAAAGCCTTCAGTCCAGAGACAAAGTGCAACATAACAAGCAAGAATGTGTTGGCTGCAGCAACAACACACTCAGGACAGGGAAGCACTGGGGGTCAGAGAAAAGGGGGCCTTGGAGACAGGTTCAGAGTGTTGTACTCAGAAGTCATGGCCCCCAAAGACTACGAGTGAGCCCCAAAACCGCTGCAAGAACATGAGAGCTTTATTATACAAGTTAACTTGGACTCCCCACTTGCCCACTGCACAATGGCACGACGGGGGAGGGAGTGCCGGTTTCAGGCAAAACCAAAGGATTTATAGGGCCGGAAGTAGTGGGTGGGGTAATGCGTGTGGCCCCTGTTGATTGGTTTAGCCGGGCATTTCCTCTGCATCCCTATTGGCAGATTTTCACTCTCGCACCGCCCTTCCGCCCTTACACAGAGGGTTAGGCCAGGAGGAGCTGCCACTGCCCAATGATCCCTTGGTTGCAAGTCCCTGAAGTTCTTGGAGGGAAGAAGGGGCAGAGAGGAAGGGTGCGGGCATGCTCCCCGGAGGAGACTCTGGGGCCTTTGCATTGAGGGTATGTCTCTCTCTTGCAGGTGGAGAATCTTAGAGGAGGTGTCAGGGTGTGGTAGACAGTTAGACATGAGCAGAGCAAAGAGGATGGGCCAGGTACAGAGGTCACCAGGGTGGAATACCCCGGGTGCCCAGCAAAGGACAATTGTAGAGGACCTTTCCTCCCCTAGCATATAACTGACCATGCGATCCAGACCCCCTGACTTTTCCTCCCTAGAGATAACACCCAGGCCTCAATATTTCAGCTCCAGGCCCAGAAAAGCAGCAAAACCAGGCAAGTGGCACCATCACACCACTGCTGACCTCAGGGCCAGCTGCATTGGATAATGACAGTCCCCTTACTCCTTCCCCCACCACCAGTCAATCAGTGGAGACCTAGATCCCAAAAGGACACACCTGAAAAGATGCTGATTATTCTACCAAGATCTTCCCCTGGAAGCTCCCCTAAAATCTCCACCCAGGGGGCTCTCCCTCCCAGGAACATTCCGAAGCCTTTCCCTGCCCCCTCCCTTTCCCCTTCCCCATTCCTGCAGCTGCATTATCATTACCTTCCTCACTGCCAAGCTTCAAAGGCCCCTCCTTTACATTTATAACTGGCTTCCTAAGCCCATTTCTTCTATAGATTACTCCTTCTACCTCTGATTTTCCAAATAAATGTTCTCTTATAGTTTGAGTCTTGGTTCTGGGTTCTTTCTGAGCCAGAACTCAAGCTGCCAGGTCCAATCTGACCCCACCAGTCTAAGACCTGGTGTGTTCTGCCACCTACCACAAGGGGAGGGTCTCAATGGAATACACATCATTCGTCTTCCAGGTGTGCTCCCTCAGGGTCTTGGTCTCCACCGATTCGTTGGCCCCAGGGCAGAGGGACATCAGTGGATGCAGCTGGTCCTGAAGGCTGGATGTTATTCCTAGGGAGGAAAAGCCAGGTGGTCCAAACCACCTGACCAGTGATATGTGAGGGGGGGAAGGTCACCCTGGGGGGCAAGGTCCTTGTTTTCCCAGTTCTGCCCTTTGCTAGGCCCCCAGGGCTTTCCACCTCCTGACCTTCTGTACCTGGCCCATCACCCTTGCCCTGCTCACCTCTGTCCAACTGCCTATTGCAGAATCCACCAACCTTGGCGTATGGGGAAGAAAGTCTAACCAACGGGGCTGTATAGAGTTTAGCTCTTAATTTTGATAATTTACTTTACAAGGAGCTTTTCAGGAAAAGATTTCCCTCGGACTAGAACATTTTATTATGCTTTCTGCTATTCAACATTAATAAAAATCTGTATTTTTTTCCCCTGTGGTAGTAATTTTTAATGTTTTCGTTTAAGTTGATTTAATGAACACTTTCCATCTTTGTATCATGTCTCCTCCATTTATCTCTTCGAAATCTCAATTCAGTTGTTAAATACTTTTTTCCAAGAGCATTTATGGAGTTTATGTTTACTTTGTTCTTGCATATTTGAACCTGTCTGTGTTGGTATAAAACATTTGGTTTTGGTTTTTATGTCTGAGTGGTAGACATACGTTGCTTTAGAGAGTTTTGATCCAAGGTTAATTTCCCCCCAGCCCTGTAGGTAGCTTGAAAGTTGTGTTTTATTTATTTATTGTGGGGAGGGCTGGAGTGAGGGACAGAGGGGGAGCTGGGTGTTGCAGGTTGCTATCGGTAATCATTGAAGCCCAACAAATTGGGTCGTTTTGGCTGGTCACAGTGTGCCCGTTCAATCCTAAGACATATATCTATCTTTGTCCTATAAAACGCTCTTCTCTCATGTACTTAAATATTGTATATCTGCTTTACTTGTGCCGTTTCCTTTGCGGGTTCAGCAGGCATTTACATTTTCTCTGTGGCTCTTCACTCCCTTTCACATATTTTGTTCATTTCTTCTTTTCTAAGACCTCTTCATGTCTCCCTTCCTCAGCAAACGTTATTTTAATTTTTGCTATTCCAGTGTGCTTCAGGTTTTAAAATTTTTTTTCTCTTTTCCACATGTTCCCTGGAGCTATTTCAGCTTACATTACTTCTTTCTGTTGCCTTATCTATCTTTTTTGACCCCAATATCTCTTGCTTGTGCTCTGAGAATCACAGACACCATTACCAGTTATTTGACTCTGTGGACAAGTGTTTGCACTGCTGATCTGCTTCGCAAAGTAATTCTCCCGATACACACTCTCCATCTGGCTTTTGTTTAGTGTTTCTTTCTTCCTTCTCCCTGGATATATCCCCGCCTATTTCTCAGGCTGGCTCTTTCCTGATTATTTGTTATCTCTAAAGGGGTGCAGTTTATTTTTTTGGGCTCAAACATTTGCTAAAAAGTTGGATGAGGAGGATATTACACAGGGCCTGAGGCACTTTTTTTCTACAGCCAGAGTGGGTCTGAACTTCACCTGTGTGTGTGTATGAGTGAGAGTGTATGTGTGTGTAAGAGAGAGAGAGAGAAAGAGAGAGAAAGAGTGGGGGGGCGGGGAGAGAACATCATTGTGAGAGAGACATCCATATGTGCTCCAACTGTGGCCAGGATCTAACCTGCGACCCAGGAACGTGCTCTTGACAGGGAATTGAACCCGAGACCCTGCGGTGCTGTACAGTTCAATACTCCAACCACTGAGCCATACAAGCCAGGCCACCCTCAGGCTTTTCAGCGGCCATTATTAACAGGGAAGAAGGCTCCATGTCGTGACAGAAAGAGCTGGATTCCTCTAATGTTGGCTCCGAGGTGCCTCTGTGCATCTATTTTTAGTGCATCTAATTTTTTCAGAGATCTTCTGCAGATTTAAATCTTAAACAAGGATGCAGGCAGTTCGAAGTTAAGATGGAAGAGAAGAAGAAGAAAAAAGATTCAGTACAGGGCTCCCAAAAGAGGAGAGAGGGAGGGCAAGGGGCAAGAGAGTGCAGGAGACAGAGGCACCAGGTGAGGAAATGGGATGGAGGAGCAGGAGGAGGAGAAGCAGGAGAGAAGGGCAGGGGGCAAGGGCCACGCCAGGGCCTGGGATGACCTTCTGCTGGGGTCACCCGCTCCTGTGCGCAGTGCTGTGGCGAAGTTGTCAGTTTCTATCCTGGCTCTCAGAGTAGCCGTCAGCCCTGGAGCCGGTTCGAACAAGTCTCTTCTGTTTTGAGAAAGAGCCAGTGCTGTTGTTTTCCAGCCCTGGAGTATAAATCCTGGAGGGCAGATTTATTCTCTCAAAGCAGTCGGAAGGTTTGTGCATCTAAGAGAGAACAGAGCGTTTTCTGGGGATCGCAGCGCTGGCAGTCATCATACAAACTACCGTCAAAAAATCCTTTTGACACTTGAGAGCTGTCAGAGCGGCTCCTATTTATCCTGTGAGAGAGGAGGCCTGGCATTCTGTAAGGCCGGTAGCCTACCTTTGTAATTCTGCATTTTATTTTCCGTGTTCAAGCCCTTCAGTCACAAATTAATGTCAAAATTTGGGAAACAATGGTCTTAATTGTATTAAAACAATGGAGGTGGAGGGCACAGTCGGGAGGCTTTGGGGACTAAACCTGCAGATGGCACCTGCTGTCAACCTTAAAAGCCCCTTTGAATCGCACAGGGTCTGCAAGGAGCCCAGAGGCACCGCTTGTCCCAGGACTGAGGGTGGGGCAGGGGAGTCGCTCCAGGGACTGCTGAGTCAGCACTTTTAAAGCACACACTGAATTACCACTGAAGAAAAACATACCTTAGCGTTTGGGAGGAAGTTTTTCTCTCTGTGAGTAAGAAATGAAGATGCAGAGGTGGGGAAAGACTGATGGGAAAACGTTTATTTCCCCCCCTCAGGCTGCAGGGCATCTCAGTATATGATCAGAAATACGAACGGCGGAGAGCGCTTTCTGCTAATTCTATTTAATTTTTGGGTGTATTCTGACAATAATGACATTTATCAGATGCAAGGATAGCTTTTGGTTTAGGAACCAATGCTCATTTTAAATTAAATCTGTCCCTCCCAGATAAGCGATGACATAATTGCCATAAATACCATCATATTTCTTTTTGAATGCACTTGTCTTTTTGTTCAAAGGGAGTTCGCCTACTTTTAAAAATAAAACAAATGAGTACTTGGCAGGCATCTGCAGCCCGGTCTCTGTAAAGAACCACTGATAACACTAATGTAATTCAGATAATAGTTTTCATTTATTGTTTCAGTGTGTACTGTTTAAACATGGCCATATTCATCGGTTTGGAAGGAAGGAAACATGAAAACAAAGAAATAATCTGCAGGAGCTTGACATCACGTTGAAAAGACAAAGTAAAGTCGTAAGTAATTAATTGGTTAATTAATCAGTTACTAAGTTTTTCACCAAACATTTATTGCCAGACAGTATGCTAACTAATGCAGATAATACGATGAGCAAAAAATAGACTTGATCTTTAACCTTGTAAAGCCTCAGTCTAGTGCAGGAGGGAGACAGGAGTCAAGCGTCCACAGCAAAAGAGAGGAAATGAAACTGAGCGATGCCTTTGCATGCGTTGTGGGAGTACGGATTCGCAGCTACTGCCTCCCATCTGCATGAGGGTTTGTACAGCGTCATGGCATGGAAGTGGCGTTCCAGCAGTTTCAGATGCGTCACGATTAAGAAGTGGTGAGTTAATTCCTTTAAGAAGCAAACCGATGATTTTTAAATGAGGTCAGAAGTCTGAGAGGTCATTAGAGAATCCCGAGTCTGCACCTGGAACAAAGGTTTGGCAGGAGCGGGGTCAGCAAGGAGCCACGGATCTGGGTGCCGAGCGTGGAGACCAGTTTAACCAAGCGCAGTCAGGGCAGAAGGAATTCCTGCTCCATGGGTTAGGCTGCGGAAAGCCCTAACTGCCAGGCCTCAGTCCCTGAACATAAAGCCTAAAGGTTAGCGCTCCCCCAAATGTTTGATGTCACATCACCTGGATAACGTTTTCAGGTTTCAGGTTAACCGAGTCATTCTCAACCTGGGGTCATTTTGCACCAGAAGGCACTTGACGGTTGCTTTAAAATATACTATAGCTCCTAGAAAAGCAGGCCAACAGACCAGGAAACAACTGCCATCCCAACGGAGGTCCTCACTCACAGTTCCTACGAGGACGGGCCATGCCACATGAAGCACCAGGGTCGGTCAGGAGCTGGAAGGGGGACTACGGGCATGAGCCTTCATTGTGGTTTCCGTGGAAGGAACAGTGAGGCATGGGAAGCAGGTCTAGGACTGGCTACTTTGAGTCATTTCAGCAAGCTCTGAGCTAGGGGGGGAGGGGCTGTCCCAGGTGCCCAGTGCTTGGCCCTGGAGTGACTGGAGCAAGTGTGGGTGGTGCCTAGAGTGTGAGAACTCGATGAGGAAGGTGGTTGGAGTGTGTGCTCTGGTTTGGTTGGTTTGTAATTGAAAAGCGCTCTGTGGATAAGTTGCTCACTGTCTCTAGCAGTTGGCTAATCATGGGAGAGGCAGGACCCTCCAGGGTTGGAAGGCTTCGATGTCAAAGCATCAGAAATAACAAAAATAAATAAATAAATGAAATCAAGGCCATGGTTTACACAGCAATGTCTGGAGATATTTTTGGATGTGGCAGCTGGGGCAGGGGTTCATGCTGCTGACACCCAATGAATAGAGAGGCCGGTGATGTCACTAAACATTCTGCGATGCACAGGACAGTCCCCAGATCAAAGGACTGTGCCGTACCAAGTGTTAACAGCCCCAGGGTCAAGAAGCCCTGGAAAATTCAAAAGTCCCCAAGGACAACTCTGGAATCTTTTCATATGATTTTGAAACTCCCAAGGGGATTCAGAAGAACAGTGAGATTTGAGAACCAGGGGGGATAGGCAGTGGGGAGCCACGGAGGAGGTCTGAGCAAGAACATGAATTAGGGTAAAAGTTTTAGGAAAACAATCAGACGTACGTATTCAGTAAATACAGAAGGACGTGGACAGGAAAGATGGGCAGAAACTTCAGTGGGTGTTTGCAGTGAAAACGCTGAGGCTAGAGGAAGGGAATGGACCAGCAGAGGACAAAGGTGGTTTCAACATTTCACCTCTTAATTAAAGAGAGCTAGAGCAGATTTCAAAAATGTTAACATTTAATAGAATTGAGGATTGCATCCATGGATAATTATTGTTAACAAAAAAACTCAATGAAACCTGTAGAGAATTTTATGAGTTTATTTGAGCCACACTGTCGACATATGCCGGGAAGCAGGACCTCAATGAATTGAGATAATGCTCCGGAGAATGGGAGTTTACACGGTGCTTTTATAAATTCACCATCAAAAGGAAAACACGTAAGTGGGTTCCATGAAATTCATTGGTGATAGATTAAGGAGGTGGGATAAAGCAAAGCGGGGAAATCCCTAGGATTGGATAAAAAGCAAAATGACGTACACATACCCAGGTGAGTGTAGGATCAATTAACATGATAATGAAGGAACTTGTGGTATCTGTCCTGGCGCCCAGCACATTTGGCTGTGCCCCAGGGGCTTCAGAAATAGGGAAGTTACAAGTCACCCAGACATTTCACAAATACATTATCTTAGAGGCAAAAAGACAAATGCTCAGTAAAGATCAAAGGTGATTTCTGTCAGGGAAAACACTGGCCCAGGATGTGGCCACCCACCATAACCTGTTTGTAGATAAACATCCAATTTTCAGACCATCTTTGTGATCACTCTAGGTCTCTGAGCCTGCAGGACTGCCATGCAGGCCTCTGCTGAGCTTTTTAGGCTAGCATGTGGTTCCTTTGGTCCACATTATTATAGAATTTTAGTACCTTTCTGAATCTTTGAAAATTCTCCCAGCAAACACTTAAAAAAGTCATGCATATGGAGCATCTAGAATTGATATAAAAGTGAGATAAAGAAGTTGAAGGACCAAATGATACAACCAGTTGAGAGAAAAACCTGTTTTCTCATGAGAAAACTCATTCCATCTTTAGACAGTTCTGACAGGGAAAAAGATACCGTAGCTTTTCTTCATTTCAGTGTTTAGAGGGGGCTGTCATTGCCTCCAACCTGGTGTCCCATTGCCAAGTCCTCTGTTGTGTACGGTCACTCATCTGGTGCTCCTCATCTGGCTGGCAGCCCCCAATGCAGGAAGCACACTCCATTTCCAGGTTCCTGTACTACTCACACAGCACTCAGCACATGGGTGACACACAACACATCTCTCCATCAGTAGGGTCAGGTTCTCTCCTCACCTCCTCTCCGGTGTGGGAGAGCTACAGCCTGGGGCCAAGAAGCTTAGTTCTGTCACTCTCCCTTGAAATGCTCAATCTCATCAGAGGGCAACATTTCTCTGTATTTTCATTAGTAGAGACTCCACTGAATTGCCTGACAGTTGATGCAAGAAATGTTGATGATGAAGGAATCAACCAGCCACCGTCCAATCACGTGCTTCTAGGGACACTTCTTAATGCCAGTGCTTGCCAATGTTTATATGAATCCAAATGGTGGTTGCAATTTTACCTTCATAGCACAACTCAAAGCACTTATCACGTTTGTAATTTTCTCTGTTGTTTGGGTGATGATTTGATTTGTGTTTGTCTGCCAGAGGGTAGGCCCTGAGGTCAGACCAATATACTTTGCTCACTGTAGCACCCACTTACTACAGTGCCTCCTGACCCACTGGTGAGACAGTCAAGTGAACAAACAAGGAGAAAGCAAAGAAAGTGATATAAAAAAGAGAAAGCATGAAACAAGAGGTCAGGAATAATGCCTAAAATGCAACATGTGACAAGAAAAGCAAATAAGCCATGTAGTCTTTAATTGGAATTTGTAAATTATACCTTGATTTAAACATTCAATGCATGCTGTTTAGTACGATTATTAGCTGGTACTTAATGAGCATTTTTTATGTGCCAAATGCTATACCAATCATTTTAAGCATATTATTTCATTTAATTCTTTAAACATCTATAAGAAATAGTATTATTAGTAGATTTCTTTAAAGATAACGCATAGTAACTGAAATTAGTCAGAAAAGATAAAAATAAAATTGATAAAGATTTAGCCACAAATTGACACTCAAAGATGAGTGAAAATATTTATATTAAAGTAAAATAAAAGACAATATTTTACGCAGAAAAAGGCAATTGTATTATGCCATATTATATTTCAAAAGGCACACCCCACCATGAAAATGTAATTTATACACAGAACTGAAAACATTACATGTAAGTACATAAAAGACACCAAGTAAAAATACAAAGAGAAATGAACAGAAACATCATAATATACTTTAATATACCATTCTTAGTCTTTAATAGATGCAGGAAGGCACAAATAATTAAGATTATAATGAATTTAAGTAAGAAAGATAATAATATAATAGACATAACCCAAATTTGAGTCTAAAATATGAAATCCACTTTATTTTAAAATGCCCTTGATACATTAATAAGAACTGATCATATATTTATTCAGAAAATCAGCTCAGTATATGTAATCCCCAAAGCAAACTTTTATAATAACAAGATTTAAATATGCTACAGTAAAAAACAAACTCAAAACTATAAATTACTAATGACAATTTAAATAAAACAAATCCAACCTCATAATATTAAGACAAAAATGTTACTTAAATAGCTTTTGTACTTATAAGGTGAGGCAATATAATTCTGAACTATGAAAATATTGATGAGAAAGTTGACCATAAACACTGTAGGATGTTGCCACAGTTACACTCAGAAGCAACTGCACAGTCTTAAATATTTTCATTATTATCAAGAAGGAATAAAGGTCAAATAAGTAACCATTTGACTAAGATATGTAAAAATAGCAAAACAAGCTTTAGAGCCCAGCCAGTGTGGCTCAGTGGTTGAGTGTTGACCTATGAACCAGGAGATCATGGTTAAGTTCCTGGTCAGCGAACATGTCTGGGTTACAAGCTCGATCCCCAGTGTGGGGAGTGTAGGAGGCAGCTGATCAATAATTCTCTGTCATCATTGATGTTTCTATCTCTCTCTTTCCTTCTCCTTTCCTCTCTGAAATCAATAAAATGTATAAAATCTGCAACCCAGGTATATGCCCTGACTGGGAATCAAAACGTGACCTCCTTGTTCATAGGTTGACATTCAACCATTGAGTCACACTGGCTGGGCAATAAAAATATATTTTAAAAAAACAACAATAAGCTTTAGGAAGACAGAAAGGAGAAAATAATGAAGAAGAAATTCATTAGGAAAGAGGAAAAACTTAAAATTAATTGTAAAAGTCTGATATTTGAACCTTATTAGTAACTGAACCAACAAGATAAACAAACTCTATAAGTTGAACTAAAAACATAAAAGAGAAAACACAAA
>PVJC01030719.1:0-21025 GCA_004026665.1 Murina feae
AAACCTGTGCAGCTATTAAAGTGACCTCTCAGCACAGAGCAGAGTAAGAGAAGATAGAATTTCAGGAAGAATAGCTGTTTACCATCAAAGCAAACTGGGTTCCACACAGACATGGTACATTATACACAAAGGCAGAGGTAAAAGCTTCATGGTTTTTACGAGTAATTTGCTGTGCTTATATAAATGCACTAGAGCCTCTAGAATTCATACTGATCATATTACTTGCTTTCCTATCATTAAAAAGAAATCCTGATAATCAAATGTAATTTTAAAAAGTCAGCTGTCTGGATCCCACCCCCTCTCCCGGCACCCCAATAGCCTGATGCTTCTGTTGTGTCAACATCTACGTATCTGAGGGAACTGATTTACTCGATGTGATAAATGCCAGTTTGGTGATGCCATATAATAAAAATTGACCAGCCGTCCATTTATCCAAGTGTCTTTCTCCACTCAGTTTTAAAAAGCAGGGCTTTTACTTGAAGTGATATATTTGTCGGGTTAATTTATATTTTATAAATATGTGAAATTATTAATTTATTCTATCTGTAGCATGTGCAGACCCTGAAGCTTATGGCAGTGCTGTTATCTGTTCTAGGGATGCAAACATGCTCTTTGATGTGTTATTCTTGGGGTCTTGGGAGGATAAAGATGGAATACTCATTGGGCCCAGCTCTCCGGATCGGCTGGAAATGCAGCAGTGGGTTGTGTGTATTTCCACAGAGCAGGTCATCACGTTCTAATCTGTACCAGGTTGTAGATAACAGGATTCTCCAAGGAGTAGCAGCCTCAGCCATTTCTGCCCTCGGTCCCTCTAGGATGGGCACCGAACATGGCCAGCCCATAAACGTCTCTTCCTGCACATGTTTGCCCCCATAGATTGCCCAGCGCTCACTGTGTGGAAAGAGGTGCACTACCCAGGAACAATGACCCATGTGAATACAAGACACTGTAAATAATCGTATACAACGCCAGCATATGTCACATCCTGTTCTAAGTGTTTTATTTCTATTAACTCAAAATCACACAGCAGCCCTGCAGGCATCTCCAATTTCCAGGTGAGGAAACTGAGGCACAGAGCAGTTACCCAAGTGCCGCTCTTATTCTCTGGCCGAGACCCTGTGTTGTGTCAGTGGATGCAGACGAACTGTCAGCATTGAGATTTATTTTTGGTTTGGAGCTGGAGACCTTACTCTTTAACTTAGTAATTCATTTTTTCAGTCATCAAATAGGCGTTGAGGGATCGTGTGAGCCAGGTACTGTGTTAGGTGATGAGGATACGAAGACGAATATAATCCAGACTCGCTTCGTTATTATTATTTTATTTGAAAAAGAAATTAACATGAAAGCATTTTGGCGAGCCCCTAGGTATTATGTTGTGCCCGATGGACAAGCCAGTCCTATTTCCAAATAGATGACACAGTGAGAGAAAAATCATAAGAGGACGGCACTGTTTAGATCTGAACGAAGGATCTTAGGGATTCCAAGTCAGCCGAAAAGATGATGCTACGTGGTCAGCTTCCAGGACAAGGGGAAGATAAGATGGGCAGCTGAATAAAGACCGTGGTGCAGTGGGCAGGAAGGGGGGCAGGTGCATAGTGAGAGAGACTGGAGATTCCCTTTTATCTAACACCAGCTGTGGAGTTTGGGAGGAGATTGCTAAAAGAGACCAGCATGGGCCAGTGTGGACAGGGAAGGGCCCAGGGGGAAGGTGGGATGCGGGCCAGGACCCTGCGAGCCAGAGAATAGACCGGCAGAGCCTGGGTAATGGCAGGCGCGGGCTAGGACTGTGCAAGGCAGTCAGAAAAGACACACTGAGGCAGGAGGATGTGGTAGCATGAATTAGACCATGGTAACTTTATTCTCGTGCTTCTCCCTGTAGTGTGGTGCCTGTTGCTTATAGATGCCTTTACTGTAAGAGCCGTGGACATGAACGAGGGTCTACCTATCAGATGTGCTTTGTGAGATTTGAATTCTGGACTGAGTTAAGTTGGGAGAAGCAGGGCAAAGGGCAAAGGAGCAAAAGATGGAAGGGCATGCCAGCTAAGAAAGTGTCTTAGGTCCGATTCCCCAGGAGCAGTCCCTGCTCGCGTGTTACTGATTTACTAAGGAAGCGTTTCTATGAGTAAATGGAGAGAAGGAAGCAGCATAGAGGAAAAGAGGAAGCCAAGCAAGGAAATGCTTCACAGTGGTCTCAAGGGGAACCATGAGCGTAAATTACACGTCTGTGTTATTTTGAAGCAAAGTAGCTCCATGTTCAGAGACCTGCCCACTCAGTGGAGGAGGGATGGAGTGTGAGCACCCAGACTTCTGACAGCAGGCTCTCACAGCCATGGGAACCTGTCTAAAGAAGTGACAGGTCAGCCCTGAGGATCAGACCCACAGAAATAAGGGCGCCCAGAGCTGACACAGGGTTTCTGAGGGGATCTGGGTTTGTTCGCTGCAGTTTGTCTCTGTTACAAGGCTTCTCTGGGTCCCCATTTAGCAAGCTCCAATGTGTTTGTTCCATCTAAAAGTATCACACAGCCACCCCTCACTGTAAAGATGTCTGAAAGAGAATTTTAAATTGGATACATTGGTACTCTGACAAAGTTGGAGCTCTGTTAGTAAGCAAAAAGGAGAGAATGGATATTGGGTAGACAGCCATTAGTCTGCTAAAGTATATTTGTCATTTGTTTACTGTAACATTCAGTTATTTTTCTTAAATGGAAGATTAACAGATTTAAATAGATTTTTTTGGTAATTTCTTCTACTATTGTAAAATTAAAATGCCCTTCTTAAATGAAGATCTGATAAATATCAACCTATATTTTGTCTGTATTTTCTAGTTCATAAAAATATTTAGCTCTTTAATCTACCTGTATCTTATTTTGGAGAATAATTCCAAGTGATGCTATAGATAATTACCTTCCTTTACATCCATATTAACACACTATGATTTATTTGTGGTGTATATAGTCCATGCCACTGGTCTGTTTAGCTCTTCTTTAGTGCCCCATATTTTAAAATGATGTGCTATTATAGCATACTAGTAGCCTGTTGCAGGAAGATTCCTGCAAGAATAGGGCTTCCTGAGCCAGAGTGAAGCAGAAAAGGGAGCGAAGCCCTCCTTAGCTCCCGTCTCTGCTGCCTCGGCTCCACACCCCTCCCCGGGCCCCCCCTCCCCCCCACGCTTCTCCCGCCCTTCTTCACCGTCTCCGCTGTCTAGGCTCCGTTCCCTTCTCCACCGCTTGGCTCCCTTCTGCAGCACCTGGCTTCCTTCTATGCTGTCTTTATTCCTCGCTCTCCTGTGTATGCAAATTAACCATAATCTTTGATGGGTTAATTTGCATACACTTGCTCTGATTTTGGCTGGTGGGTGTGGCTTAGGTGTCTTGGAGTGATGATTAATTTGCATATTACTCTTTTATTAGAGTAGATTTTAATTGCAATAGGGCAAGCACCTATCTTATATCTATTTATTTATTTATTTTCATTTCTCTTAAAGTAAGTTGTGGATTTCATCAATTTACTGTCAACAGCTATTGTTGTGATCATGTAGTTTTTCTAACTCATCAGTCATATCTATATTGTTAATTAGCTGTCACTTAACATCTGCAAGCTTCTTTTTTTTCCTGAAGAAAGGAGAGGTTCAATTAGGTGACTGTAAGTCTCCCATTCAGGCCTAACATTTTATCACCCTAAGAATTATCTAGCTCTCTGAAGAAGATCCCATTTGGCTGGCTCGTTCAAACTAATTCTGGCTGCTTTCTGCACAAATCAATAGATGCTCTTATGTAAGGGGTGAGGGCAAGGGAACACATCTAGAAAGTCATCTAGTCTTCTTACCAGTACACCTTGCTGCTTTCAACTACCAGGGGCTTTCTTCCCAGGGCACCCAAACCAACCTTTTTAAAGAAGAAAAGAGAGGAAAACAGCAAAGCTTAAATAATAACAGTAAAAGTCTTCACAAATTACCTCGTGTTATATATTTAACTGATACATTAAACTTAGATCGTGCCTGGTACATAACAAACACTGCATAATTATTAGCTATCGTTTTGTTGTTGTTATTCTTTTATTTACTATCCCCTAATAAGTGGGTGATGGGAGACCTGAATTTACTGATCCTTTATTTGGTCTCAGTTCATTCTTGCTTCTCATAGAGTTAGAATCTCCTCACTCTGAGACTTTCTAGAGTTTTGTTGTAACGTTTAATTAGTGCTTTTCATGCAATGTGATCCCTAAATGCAAGTCAACACCTTCATCTGGTGCTGACCCACAGAACCAGCTTTCCTTCAGACACCGAAGAAAAGACTTGCTATGTTGGACTTACTGAGAGCTGGTATGTTGATTTTCAAGCTTACCTAGTTGATGCTCATTATTCATGGATTCTGCATCTGTGAACTGTTCACATTTACACATTAGCACAAAATTAATATTGGTGCTTTCACACTCATTCACAGACATGCACAGAATGGTGAGAACTCCAAGTCGCCTAATGCACTAGTTTCCCAGCCGAAGTCAAACTATGAAGCACTTTGTGTTCTTGCTCTGTTCTCACACTGTAAACAGGTGTTTTTGTGTGGTCAATTTAGTGCCATATTTGTTTGTTTTTTGTATTATTGTGCCTTTTATTGGTGATTTTACTGTTTAAAATGGCCCCAAGCACAGTGTGGTCTGGTGTTTCTGTGTGCAAGAGGGCTGTGACATGCCTTTTGGAGAAAATATCTGTGTTAGATAAGCTTCCCTCAGGCCCGAGTTGAAGTGCTGTTGGCCACGAGTTCAATCTTAATGAATCAACAATGTATATTAAATACAGTGTTTTTGAACAGGAATAAACTAAAGGGACCAGATGTCCCGCTTTTGGCGGGACAGTCCTGAATTTTAAGTTTGTCCCGCGTCTCGTGGTGTTTTAAAAAAGTCCCGATTACTCTTTGTAATATTTTAAGTAATAATTAAAAAAAAAAAGAATAAAAAAGACACCTCCCCTCCCCCGCCCGGTCAATGGTGTACCGCTTTAAACCTGGTCACCTTAGAATAAACGGAAAACAAGGTTATGTGCCAATCAGTTGACAAAAATGTTTTGACTAGAGGCTCACAGGAACCTAATCCTCTATTTCCCCCAGGAACAATGGTTCAATATTTCAGGTTTTAGTGACTTTATAGAACATTAACTACCATGAATAATGAAAACCAAGTTAAGTGTTCTTTCTTAAGGAATGTTCCAGGGTTATTGGGGCTGCTTGTGAGTTTTAACCTTAAATATTCCCATATCATCTCCCGTTCCCAATAATGAGGCTCCCTGAATCTTATTTGGACACAGGTGGCTTTTGGATGCCTGTGATACCCACTCAAGGTGCCTTTGTTTTGAGGTCACTTAGTGCTGTTATTTAAAAGTCTAGAGAATGATTTTCATTGTTTACTTTAGCCTTATATTGAATGTCATTTCATCATTAAAAAGCACCACAGTGGTTTGTCTTAAGAAGCACCGAATACCATCTTTAAGGGAGGAAAAGAAAATTGTACCCTGATTAATGATGTTATTAGTTCTTCACTGACTTAGGAAAGCATTTTCTTACCGATAAAAATAGTCACCATTATGTTCTATAACAGAAAACAAGGTTATGTGCCAAGGACTGTGCTAAGTACTTTATATGCGTTATTTTATTGTACCCTTACAACAACCTCACAACGTAGGCTATTATCTTCAATTCACAAATGAGCACGTGCAGATCTGGGAACTGGATTCGAATCGAAGTCTATTTTATCTAAGGTCCAGGTCTTTCTTCTAAAGCGTTTGTAATGGACATAACTTGCCCGTATTAACTGCTCTTCCCTGTGGGCACTGTGTAAAGCGCATCACAAGAATTCGAACCAGGTTTACTCACCTGAACTGAATGTGTTACATTTGCACTTTCTTGACTCAAAGGAAGACAAACAAATGTAAAGAGCATGAGACAGATGCCACCAATCTGACCTATGGTTGTTATTTTAAACAGGAAAAAGAAATGTGCAGGGAAAAAAAAGAAAGGCACACAGTAGACCATCTATTTTTGTAATATATTAATTAATAATAAATACAAAAATATTTGCATAATATCTACATTTCCTAAGCTGGGGGAGAAGCACACAGTTCCAGAAATGACGCCTTTGGCTTCAGTATGCACTGACAACGAGGCAGCAGTTGCTATGTCACACAAATAAAACAGATCTTTCTGCCGATGCTCTCAGAGTAATGGTAATTAGATTTGGGGTTCCTCCTGTCCTATATCCTGCACTAAGTTGATTAACCTGTTTAATGAGTCTGTGAGAATGACCAAGGCTGACCTCACATCAAAGAGCCCCATTGTTGCTGTGTGCTGACCTGAATTTTAATTGTGCACTGGGTTCTTTAATGGCATCACAGATGTGCTGGAGAATAGAGTAGGTATTTTGAGCTGCGGTGGGTTTCTTTTCCCAGATGTGTTCACTTACATGCAGTGTTAGATGCTGGTTTGCGTATCCAGGCTCTGCACACTCCCCTTCTTTGCAGATCTACAGCTGAGCAGTTATCTTTGCCACAGCTGCCAGTGGTGATCGTTTTTATTTATACAGCAAACCTTAACTTTATGTATTATTAAACATCACGAAGGAGGAGTTTAGGAAGAACATTGTGTAAATAAGTCAACAGGGAATAAATTAGAATCCAGTTTTCAGGACTCCCCTGAGGCCTCCAGCCTTGGTCCTGAGCCTCCAAGAGGATGTGGCTTCCATAGAGTACAGTCATCAGGGGCCAAATGGTACTTTAAGCTGCAGCACTAGACTGTGAGGGGGGCGGGGTAAAGGTAGCGGGGGAAGCAGCTAGTTCTTAAGTGACAACATTGATATTTTTTTAAAGCCCTAAAGTTCAGTAACATTTTCTGTTGTCTACTTTCCAGTTTCTCTTTAACTTATTTTTGTAACCAAGTTGAAGAGGGTGTTTCAGCTACCCACTCGCAATAGGGTGATGGCATTCTGAGCTCAGTTTTCATTGTGGCATTTGTAAAGACACTAACGTTCCTATGCTTCTGATGCTTAGGCCTTTAAAAAAATTCATCCGAAAATATTTTTGCAACAAGTCGTTTGGGGTGGGGGTCACATATAAATGGCGATAAATAACGCAACTGCTGCTGCTCCTATACTGTTCTCCCTTGCCCAAGCCTGGGGTGGAAAGTAGACCCACTGAGTGTAGGTAGAGGCTTAATTGACCTCTGCCATCTACTTTGTGTCGTATAGTCTGTGACATGGTCCCCAGATGAAAACGTGAAATGGCAGCCACTCCAGGGTAGAAGGAAGGGTGTGAGCGGTGGGAACTATGGGAAGGAATCCTGATTCCCGTTGAGACCAGCAGGAGACAGCAGGCTGTGGTGCCTCTGATTCATAAAGGAGCCTTCATCATCCCAGCAGTCTCAGATGCTCCGAGATGCTTTCTTCCACTGCTTTACTTCTCCTGTCTTGTTCACTTTGTTTCCTATCTCACCACTAACATGCACTGCAACCTTGGGAGATGCATTTAACTTCTTCAGGCCTCTGTTTCCCCACCTGGAAAGTGGAGGTGAGCTGCATTAGCTTTAAACTTGGTTCCTGTAAATGAGTCAGCTGCTCCTTTGTGCTGGTCTTGTCAGAGTATTTTAACTAGAATGGTGATTAAACTACTTCCTAAAATCCCTTTTCTTTTTTTGAGGCATCTTTGGATGTTATTTCATATTCTCCCACAAGGATTTTTTTTTTTTTTTAAATCCAGTGTGGTGGTGATAGATGGTTTTATAGCGAAACAAAGTCACAGCAGTCCAGGCAGTCTCAAGATGACATCGGGTTCCCGCTACCCTGAGCTGTGATTAGTTTTCTGAAGAGAAGTATCTACATTTATGCATGCTGGTACATTATCACAGCCAGACAGGGCCATGTTAGAAAAGTCAGGAAAGGTGGGGCAGCAGGGGGTTTGTGTCATTGGTAAGACCCCATTAGTGCTGATTGGATCTCTGAATAGAAAAGGTCCGATTGTCTTATTGTTTGGGGAAGATTGCTAGCACACCAGCTGGACCTGTCCCTCACACCACAGGTCAGCAGGAGGCTAAGGAGTGCTTGCTCCTCAGTGTGCCTGGCTGCCACTAATCCCACGTTTAAGTGTGTGCAATGATGTTTCCTCACTGTGTCGACGGGTGCACCCCGCAGCGGGGCCTTCTGTAAATGGCAGCAGCAGAGGCTCAGAAGCACATTTCTGGGAACGCAGTGTCTGAAGCATCTTCCTTAGGGTTGCTTGGGGAGCAGGCAGGGAGGGTTGTGGGGGGAGGACTATCCTAAGGCAGGTGTGTGTGTGGGGAGTGGAGTGGCAGAGAAGGAGAAGGGAGGAGAGTCCACCAAGGCTAGTAAGACATGGCTCCTTCCCTGGAAGCAACTGTCCCAGAACAATGTGGGGGTTGGGGGTGCCTACTCCCTCCACAATCAAAAATTCAGTCTGACTTTGACTCCCCCAAATTTTAACTATGAATACCCTATCTTTGACCAGAAGCCTTACTGAGAACATCAACACATCTTTTGCATGTTATATGTATTATATACTGTATTCTTAAAATAAAGAAAGTTAGAGAAAATAAAATACTATTAAGACAATCATAAGGAAGAGAAAATACATTTACAGTATTTATTGAAAACAAAATCAGTGTGTAGTTCAGATCCATGCAGTTCAGACCCATGTTGTTCAAAGGTCAACTATAGTTTCTTACCCCAAAGAGTTTGTTTCGCCCTTGGTTACACTTATGATCTCTGTGAACTTGGTCAAGTTTCTTGATTTCTTTGAGCCTCAAGTTCCTCACCTGAAACCTGAATAGGATAACATTAGCTATAGGGAATAGCTGCATTGAAGATCCAATATGCAAATCTTTGTGAATGCATAGTATGAAACACTGTACACACTTCAATCTTTTTCTCAGCCACAACAATTATCTAATGACTCTATCATATCATATTTTTGTATTAGCCTTATTCTATTTATTGTCCCTAAGGTCCCCTTATTATCTCTGTTTTTGCTTTCTTATTTCTTTTCACTTTCAATTTATAAATCTTCTGAATATATAAACCATTTGGAGGGTAAGATATGGATAAATAACTGAAAAATTAGCCCTGGCCAGTGTGGCTCAGTTGGTTGGAGCGCCATCCCATACACTGAAAGGTCTGGGACTTGATTCCCACTCAGAGCACATATCCAGGTTGTGGGTTTGGTCCCTGTCAGGGTGCATATGGGAGGCAACCGATTCGATGTTTCTTTCTCACGTTGATGTTTCTCTCTCTTGCCCTATCCCTTCCTCTCTGTCTAAAATCGAGAAAAACATATCCTCTGGTGAAGATTTAAAAAAATCCTATATAAAAAAGCCTAAAATGCAAATTGTTTGACCGGGAGTTCGACCGGAAGTTCAACTGCTTGCTGTGAAGTGTGCTGAGCACCAGGGGGCAGCTTGGAATACGGTGGATGTCAGCGATGTGG
Source organism: Murina feae (assembly GCA_004026665.1). NCBI lineage: Eukaryota > Metazoa > Chordata > Mammalia > Chiroptera > Vespertilionidae > Murina > Murina feae. Next base: position 9,482 of record PVJC01030719.1, read on the forward strand.
TGCTGGCAGCAGGCAGCAGTGGAGGCGCTGCTGGCCCTGATGGGCCCCGTGGAGAGCGAGACCATGCAGGATAGTGGAGCGTGTGAGCAGGCGGCGCCAGGCCAAGGCAGATGTGAATGGGGCCCGATCATCCTGCTGATCGCCGTGCAGACATCATCAACCAGTGGCAGCAGCCATGGGTGGGGCCACCGCCCGGCTCCCAGGCACCGAGGGAGCCAGGTGAGAGCCCCTGGCCCTCATTGACCATGGGATGGTGGAGCAGGTGAGAGGGCAGCACCAAGCCAAGGCAAGGTGCCAGGTGAGGCTCTGGGGCTGTAAGGCTAGGGGTACGAGCTGGGGCCCGATTCCTACAGGCCACCCCAAGGGACTTCACCTGTGTGCGAATTTGTGCACTGGGCTTCTAGTAAAATAATAATTGAATAAATTTAAATTCTAATTTTGCCAGTGGAGTGCTAAAAGAATTAGAAAAGTATGCTCATGGAAACTTTCTCCATTTTACCACCAACCCAGGATCATCCCTGCTGCTATGCTGACCTCAACCATTGACTTACACCATGTCAAGTACGATGTGTGGTACTTACCATAACTGTTTAGTGTTCACCTGATTGGCAAAGTTGGTTACGTTGCTAACTTTGCCAGGAGTGGGCAGATCTTGGCTTTAGGCCATGTAAGTCCGGAGCCCCCAGCTTGGTGCCACTACAGGCCAGCTTTTTGTGGAGGTATCTCCCAATTCACATACCTGGAAACGGTAGAAAAAATGCATTCATTCATCCCATTAACAGTTAAAGAGCCCCTACCACCCACCAAGCACTCTAGCAGGCACTCTGGGTGATGTAGGAATGGGTAAGAGATGGTCCCTAGCCCCTGAGACTGTGTGGATCAGGGGAGAAACAACCGTGCAGCTAACTAGCTTGATGCGGTAGAGAGGTATGGTAGAGTGCTGAGTGTGCAGTCCCGGGAGCTGTCCTGCCCTGTCATCTACCCGCTGAGTGGCTTCCGGCTCTCAGTGCCTCAGTGTCCATATGTATAAAGTGGGAGCAATAATGGCACTTACAATAGGGTTGTGGTGAGGATTGCATCAGTAACACATGTAAAACATGTAGAACAGTGATTGGCACCACAGGCAACTCTTGATGGAGGAGGAGGAGGAGGGTGGTGGGGGTGGAATTGGGTGGTGATATGTGCTCCCCGGAGGGAGCAAGAGAAAGACCTGCCAGTGCCATTCAAGAGGTTGGGGAGGGCGCTGCGGACTTGGTCTTGCTTGGCAGAGGAGAGAGTGTTCCCTCCAGGTGGAGGGTCAGCCCTCCCTGCACAGCTAGGGTGCAGAGGAGGAAGTCCTGAGGGCTTTTTCCTCAGGCAGGACCTGCTCCTCCCTCCTGAAACCTGAGCGTGGTGTCAAAGTGGAAACAAACATGGCACATTTCCATCGCAAGCACATGGCATTTGTGCTCATGAGAGAGTATTGGCCAGGCTGGTTGGTGAACAAATGCTTTCCTCAGGCAGACACAATCAGTGCCTGCAGTGGCAAGGAGGTTTGATAATAAGAAGCACTTGGCTAGTTAATTCCAGATTGTTAGGAAAATGAAGGGTTTAATCAAATCTGCATGAGTTATACAGGTTAATAGAGTGATCTGAGTTTAGCAGATAATTTTGTAGCCCGTCACTTTCCTTAAAACAACCAACCAACCAACCAAACAGCCAAACAAGTTGTAATCAGGCACACAACCCACACGAATGATGTCAATGCTAGGCACAAACCCTGATGAAACCCCAGACTTCTTCTGACCCTGTCATTCCCACAACACTATTCTTTTATGAAACAAGGGACATGAATTGCTGTGTCTCCAGAATGGCAGAAATTACTACAAACAAAACCAATGAATGACAGAGAAGAACATCCACTTAGCTTTACCTTGTACATAAATAAATTCATTTTATATGTAATTCAGTGTAGAATTTCCAAGCAGAATAATCAGTTTAAAATTAATGTGGTTTATTAACAATTAAAAGTGATAACACAAGCTGAAGAAGATTGGGGGTGAAATGTTGAGTTTCCTTTGATAGGTAGAGTAATTACAAAGTGTGCTTTTGAAGTTCAAGAAGACAGCCTTAGGACACAACATTTTTAAAGTAAAAATTGGCTTGCACTCTGTCCAAGTGATTTATTTTGCACTGAGAAATGGGTGTGAGACATGATGTGATTTAAAATTTCATCCCTTGATGGAACTGCTTGAGGGTGACATGATTTTTTTCTTTTTTCTTTTCTCAGCCTATGAAGTTTCCTATCTGAAAGCTAATCTTCTGAAATTCCTTTGGAATTTAAGGAAACCTAATCTTTTGGTGTGTAAACAAAAGGGATTTAGTATATTGCTTTCCCTTTGACACTCAACAGCCTAGGAGTGTCCAAGTAGCAGCTAACAGGATCTAGTGCTCACCAGGCCAAGCAAACCCAGCCATTCTTGTTTGGTTGCTTATTAAGTAATTACCTTTGAAAACGTTCACCTTTACTGTTAAAAATGCTTCTTCTCTCTTTCAGAAGGCTTGAAAGGTGTGGGGGTGAATTGGTGGTGGTGGCAGGGAGAGACGGTTACATTTGAAGAGGGAAGTTAAGAGGAACTGAGATTTCGTTAAAATAGAAGGTTAGATTATAAAGTGAGCAGTTTATTGAGAAAGAAAAGATGAATAATAGTTTAAAAGATAGCTTGATGGTAAAGGTATTTTATATGTTTCAGTGTGTGCCTCTTCTCTATTTCCTCCAAGGAAAAAAAATTCATTTGACAGACTTTTGAAAGTTTTTAGTAGTCTCTTTCTTTACATAAAGAAAAAAAATACTTGAAAAAATATCTCTTATGGTATGCTAGTACCTGCTTAAAAATTGGCTGTCTGGGGAAGGGAGGGGAGGTCCTGATTTGTAGTGTTTGGCAATTTCCTTGGTGTGAATACTTCCACTAGGGCAGATTCTACCAATGTGATGTCACTGAATGTGAGGTTGGGAAGAGATGCACAGTAAAACACCACTTGTCTTTCCACTACACAGATACAATAACCGTAAATAACCCCAAGAATGTAGACAATAGAAAAATGTAGCAAAAAAGGAAGCAGTGAGTTTGGGGTACTTATTAAAACCTTTAATAATGACTGTGTTTAGCAACCAGCTCACACTCTCCTGAAAATTTAAGTTGGCTCTCAAGAACCAGAATGAGCTGTATCAGCACACTGGTATATGCATGTATGACACTGTGGAAAGAGATTTGGAAGGCTACACCCCAAAGTATTGACTACAGTAATGAGGGAATTGTGGTGTGTGGAGGGGGACCATGATTTACTTTATGCCCTTCTCTTTTATACACATTGCTAATGTAATAAGAGTGAATAGAAAATGGTTTTCATAAAATATTTATTGTTTTCATACCAATATTTTCTTCCCTCCTTTCACCTGACTCCAAGACCCCTTCAGCATGGCCAAATGAAAGATGATTGGACTAGACACTAAAAACTTGGTTTTTAATTCTGGTTTGGCCTCTGGCATCCAGGGAACAGCACACGTTATTTCTTCTGAGCTGTGGGAGCTTTGTCAAATGAGGGTACTCGGGTTATGTCTCTAAGAGTCCACCTGGTGCTAAACTTTACATTTCAGATTCTGTCCTCTATCATTCCACGTGTATACAGTCTGCGGGAGATCAGAGCACACCTGTGGAGTTCTATGAAGTCCAACTCACCACATGCGTCGCTTCTTTTACTTCCTGACTTTTTAAAAGATCATGGACCTGACACTCATGGTCACTGTTGGTAACCATAACACGTGGCTGGGTTGAGAAAACTGAGGTTGGGAAACTAGCTAAAGGAAGGCCAGGAGATGTTCTTTGATTAGCTCTTTTCCTAGCAGAACTCACCGATGGTGTGTGTGTGACTAGCGAGCCCTTCCCGTGCTGCCTGGTTCGTGTTCTTCTGGAACGTACTAGCTTGAGTAGCTACCCTGAACATCAGTCTGCATCCAGCTGACTCTGTCTCTGACCGGGAAAATTAGGAGTTTGGTTCCCAACCGACATAATAACAAATTTTTTGTTTTTATTTTTAAACTAAAACTGTTAGAGATCTATTGTAGAATATTTAGTAAATACAGATGAGCCATAAAAAGGATGCTCACCGATTTTAAAGCGTAGAACTTTCCATTTTTGCGGTTACTATGTTTTATATATACACGTGTGGGCATACGGATGTTTGAAATGGCATCCTCCTTCTGGAGAGGGAGGCACAGCATGGACACAGAGTGTGATGCTCAGGCTGGATCCTGGGTCCATTCACCAGCTGTGTGACCGTGTGCAGTTTACCTTGTCACTCGGTGCCTTCGTTTGCTCATCCGTAAAAGAAGATGGTAGCTCTGTTGTGAAGACTGAGTTAATGCATGTGAAATCCATATAGAGCAGTGATTGGCACACTATTCAATGAATGGTAGCTATTTTAATTTATTCCATTGTTTATTGATATGCCATAGTTTACTAGCCTCTTATGTTGGATATTTAAGTGGCTCCTAATTTTTTTTTACAATTGAGATGAAATTTTTTATGTTATAACTTTACACATATCCTCAGGATAAATTCTTAGGCCTGGAATTGCTGAGCATGCACACGTTAATGTTTTAAGCATATATTATGAAAATTAAAGTCCTCCTTATACACTGTGAAAAGAACATCCGCGTAAGTGCACAGACACGTCCCATCTCTCCCTCAGGTCAATGCTGGCGAATAGACTGGGCTTTCACATTACTTATCAAAATGATAACTACAAGTCTATTTCCATAATATATACAAATCTATGCTCTTCATCTTTAAGATGAAGAACAAATGCCCTGAGATACTGTTAAACTGTGCAAAATTAATTAAGTTGAAGGCAGGCATTTTTTTTTTTTTGCACTAATTAATGCACCTGGTTGTGCCTAAGCATGGAAACACAGATGTGTTGAGCAATTCCTCCCAGCCCCACTGCTGGGCAGCAACTGGGAAAGAGACGCACACTGAGGGGGGAGCACGTGCACCTCCAGGGGAGAGGCAAAGGCCCCTTTTTCTCTTCTTTGCAGCCTTCTTGTCACGGGTTCTAATATTCCCCCAGGCTTGGAGGCAGACCCTTGATGCAGGCCAAGGGGAAGATGCTATGTCCTTCCTTCCTTCCGCTGCTTGAAAAGTGTGTTAGCACAAGCCAGGTTCTACCCGAGAACCAGAGCCAGCAGGACACTGAGGACGCTCCGGTGGGAGCTCTTCTTCATCAAGAAAAACCTGTCCATCTCTCAAAGACCTTCCAACTGATTGTGAGGGGCCCACACTGATTCTTGAGGATAATCTCCTTTACTCAGAGCCAACAGATTGTCGACGTGAGCCACATCTGCAAAACACCCTCACAACAGCACTCAGCTCAGCGTGTAATCTTATAACTAGGGCATTAGCTTAGCCAAGCTGACACATCACAGGCAGTCACCTGTGCACCCTAAGCTCCATACCAGGCAATGCACAAGGTTTCTGATTCACAGCTGCCCTTAGCCATCTAACTACTCAGAGAGAGTTAACCTCTCTTCAGAGGGAGAAAAACAGGAACTTTTATTCCTATTTTCATACAGGATGATTTAGAAATTACGGTTTGTCAGTTTCATGTAATAAATGAGTTCAGAGAAAAGTGTAGAATATCCATTTGAAAGGTAACTGGGAACAATGGAGGGCTAATCGTGATATAGCAGTGCTTCCAAGTATAATTTCAAGGTGAATACTAAGGAGCACTAGTTCCATGAGATAGCAAGTAATGGGTGCAAGGTGAAGATTCCATAGTACTAAATAAATAAATAAATAAATAAATAAATAAATAAATAAAATTCCGGGGTAAAATTACACATGCTTCTTTACAGAAAAACCGAAAGGTCTCTTTGGTAGGTGAATGTGAATTGTGACCCTAAGTTGCTAACTTGATCACAAAATCAATTTTTTGCTGAGCACCTTTTATGTCTAGTGTCCCATGAAACAGATGGAAAAGGGTGTTATAATCTATAGTGTTGGCCACTCAGAATACAGATGGGCTAAAATGTATTCCAGATTATCCCATATACTACCATTTAGCACCACTGGATTCTATGCAAAAGTAAGTTTACTCAGCAATTCCTGTAGATGTTATTGAACGCCCACCATATTGACTGAATGCCCATTATGTGCCAGACTTTATGATCAGCGTTGGGAACATGGGCAGGATAAGATTGACACAGACCCCCATCTCATGGAACTTATATCTTTTCCTCGACATGTATCCCATGTGGAAGGACCCCCTGCTTCCTTATCTATTCTGAATGGGGCACCAACAGACCCACTATCAATCCGAGTGCATGTTTCCTGTAGGTTAAAAGCCTATAGAAACGGGACCTTGTGTACTAACAGTCTGTGCCTTAGCCAGGGGACTGGAAATGCTAAGAAAAAGCACATTGGTCTTGCCAGAAAACGAGATCAAAACCAGAAGGAAGAGAATCCTTTCACATGAGGTGAGCAATTGGCAAAAAGCAATGCCTCTGATGTTGATGGAAAGAAAAGGTAGCCAGTCTCTCTTTCCGGCTGCCAATATGTAGTTTCCCCTGATAGCCAGGGACATCCTTGACTGAAAACCTTGAATGTGACAAAATGCAAGTAACTAAAAAACTCAGGTTTTCACAGCAATATGAAATTAAAAAGCCAGCCAGGAAAGCCCACATCTAAGGTTCTTATCTCTAGGTTCTTACGTCACTGAAAAGGAATTTTAGTTAATTTGAGACACTCTGTTGTGGGTCTTTCAAAAAAGCTCTATGGGCTGTCTTATGCAGGATTCCTTGGTTTGCTACATCCACTATCTTATGGGTTAAGCTCATCTGGGCCAGCTGGGACTTAACTATCCAGCTCCCAGCTGGGGTACAGTTACAAGTTTTCAAGAATAGATGTCCTATATTGGAGCGCTGCTTACCAGCAAAATGGAGGAGGTGGTTCTCCAAGAGGATCACGAGGAGACAGGGAGAATGTGAAGGGCAAGCCTTCCTTCTATCTCACACTTGACGTCAGTCAACAAACTTGCATTGAACATTTCTTTTATGCAATGCATTTGAACAATGGACATCAAGGTAGTCAGATATATTAGACAGTGGAAATGTAACTCAACCTGGGAAATTATAGATGAATGTTTTCCCAAGTTGGAATTTGACATGGACCTGAAATGTCTATTCTAGTTTCCACCCTCTGCCTTCTCAGCCCCTCCCCAATAATGCCTTCCATTTGGCTCAGCCATATGCAAACTTTAAAAAAAAATTACAGTTGACATTCAATATTATTTTATATCAGTTTCAGGTGGACAGCATAGTGATTAGACATTTATATAATCTACCAAGTGATCCCTCCAATAAGTCTAGTACCCACCTGGCACCATACATAGTTATTACAATATTATTGACTATATTTCCTATGTTGTACTTTATACCCCATGACTATTTTATAACTACCAATTTTTACTTCTTTTTAAAAATATGTATTTTTATTGATATCAGAGAGGAAGGGAGGAGGGAGATGGAATTGGCTATACACCGTACACTGAAGATAAAGCCTGCAACTGGGCATGTGCCCCAACTGGGAATCAAACCATGAATGCCTGGTTCATAGGTTAATGCTCAACCACTGAGCCATGCCAGCTGGGTCAATTCGTACTTCTTAATTCCTTCACCTTTCCCATTCAGCCCCCAACCCCCCTTTCATCTGGCAACAATCAGTTTGTTCTCTGTGTCTGTGAGTCTGTTTCTGTTTCATTTATTTTTGTTCTTTAGATTCCACATATAAGTGAAATTCTATGGTGTCTGTCTTTCTCTGTCTGACTTATTTCACTTAATATCACTTAATATGATTTCATTTAATTTCACTTAATATTATTTCACATAATATCTTCTAGGTCTATCTGTGTTGTGATAAATGGTAAAATTTCATTCTTTTTTATGGCTATGGAATATTTCATTGTATATATGCACCACATCTTCTTTATCCAATCATCCAATCGCCTACTGATGGACATTTAGGTTGCTTCCATATTTTGGCTATTGTAAATAATGCTGCAATGAACATAGGGATGCATATATCTTTTCGAATTAGTGTTTTGGATTTCTTCAGATAAGTCATACCCAATTCTTAAGTCACTTCTGATCAGGACAGTGAGCAGGTTCAGTACCATTGGCTTACCAGGCAGTAGGGCATGGCTTAATCTTGTTGTCACAGACTGTGTTTGGGGATGAATACTGACCTGCCCATTCCGTTATAATTTCCCCCTAATATTGTATTGCCACTGATTTCCACCCATTCTTTCTTGATGTTTACATTTCTTTGACATTCTTTCTTCTAGATTCCTTTGGAGTCTGCAAAGGGTATTGCTTAATTTTGTAGGCGTTATTCCTATAGCAAATCAATTTTCTCAATCAAACTTGCACTCAGCCCTAGCCAGGTTGGTCCAAGTGATAAAATTTTTTTTTCTAAGGGTCAGATATGACCACACAAAACTTTGGAAATGTCAATGGTTAGTTATGTATGCTCAGGAGCCAGTCTATGTGGGTTCAAGGCCTGAATCTGCCATTTACTAGTTTTATAATCTTTAGCAAATCACTTAATCTCACTGGGCCTCAGTTTTCTCAACTAATAGAATAGGCATACCGGTTTACAGAGTTGTTGTGAGGACTAAATGAATGGTAAAGCCCTTAGAATAGTACATATCACATAGCAAACGGTCAATAAAGTTAGCTATTGTTGTTATTGTTATTACTTTCCTGGTTGATCTAATGGAACTCTCAGTTCAAAAGGGAGAAACTCATCAATGGGGGCTTTGCCCTAAGAGAGTGGCAGAGGCGTGGGAAGGACCTGTCAGTACTGCCAAACTCACATTGCCTTTTCATACCTGCGGAGCGTGCAAATGTGATCCTGGAAATGGCCACCTCCCAAAGTGGCTATGATAACTTTGAGTTAGAAGGTAAAATACGGTCCACTGTAATTCTGAGTGCAAAGTAAAGGTTGTCGACGCTGCACATCAAATTTGACCACGGAGCCAGTAAGCAGGGCATAGCGGAGGGAAACAGGCAATCTCTCACCTCCCTTACCACCAAGGCACCGAGAACCTCCCACCTCTGAACACCAGGCTTTGAATTATTGCCTAAGAGTAACACCTTTTCTTTAAGAAAACTTCTTAATTTGACTATTACCCTCAGGGAAATCTACTTGCCAAAAATTCCAACAGTAACTGCGGGTTGAGATCCTGGAGGTAAATTGGTATTGGAGTTCTGGGCAATTTGCCCTAAATGCTGATGTATAAAAATGCACCTGGAGAAGGACATTTTTCTTCTGAATCACAGATCCATGGCCTAATTTTTAATAACAAGAAGAAAAATGCTAAGTACACTGAATAGGGTCTACTCAGGTAACAACCTGAAGGTGAGGGGTTTGGCATTCCCTTTTTGCACTCATTCACAGCACCTAGCCTGTTTCCCTGAATGCATGGGAACTCCAGAAAACATGGTGTATTCCAAGAGGATGGTAGAGAAGGCATAGAATCGTGGGTTCAAATTCTAGTTCTGCCATTTATTTACCAGTGTCAGGGATTTGAGTAAGTATTTAAGTCCTTTAAGAACTCGTCCTGAGAATAGTGTAGGTGAAGTGCCTGACACATCCTCTCCCATTGCTAAATGCTATGTGATTGGACCCGGAATTCCCTCCCAGAGGGAATTTTGCTATACTTAACTTTATAAACATTTCCAAAAATAATTCACTCTGCATAACCTGTTTTTTCTTTCAATCATAGAGATAAATCACAGTTGCTCTTTTGCTACTCATTTAAAAACTAATTATTATGCCTTTGGTAAAAATTAGTCATTCTTTTAGTAGAATATAAATTATTTTTAAATCACTTTTATGAAATCATTAAATCTTTGGGACAGACATTAATGTTTTCTTTTTGAGTAACTTTTTACTTCATAGTCTTTGAAACTTCTTAATCTGATGCTTCTAGGCAGAAAAAAAAACGGGAAAAAAACACAAGAAAGATAATCAGATAGGACTCTGACTTTCACAGGCAAAAACTATATGCTAACAGAGGATGGATTCTACAAAAAAAGATCATGGCCTCAGAATTCCACACACAGCTCAGCTATCATTCAATTATGAAAATGTGCGGTGGGGGGGGGGGGGAACGGGACAGAAATTATGCTACCTAAACCTTTTATAAAAATAGTTATTCAGGGAAGTACTCCAGCCAAATGAAAAAATAAATCAGAATGAAGAAGTCAGGAAGAGAAACTGAGGTAGACAAGATGCAGTGGTGAATACAAACTTTATAGTAACTAACCAATGATGTAGTTGTCAACTTTAATGGAAGTTTTAAGGATTTTTATATCAGAAAAAAAATGATAACAGTAAAACAATCTGTAGCTAAAAGTTTCAGTTTACTTTAATGAAACCTAAGAACGGGGAAAGAAATTAAAATTCTGCTGAAGATCTGCTCTTGAGGGTTGTGTGAAGATAGATTATAGATTCTAAATAATTCTTTACTTTATAGTGATATATAAGTTCAGTTATATTTGTTAGAGTAAAATGGGCCAACTGTAATAAAGAAGAAAGGAAGCAAAGAGCAAATTCCAAGTATAACAAGTTGAAATACAAATTGAGATGGCAGGAATAAGACTAAATCAGTAGCAATATATTAGTGGTTAGAAAAAATGTGAATGGGTTAGTTCTCTTCCCTACACCACTCAATAACAAGCAAAAGCTTTTGGGTGAAAAAGCAAGACCGCTATGTTTTATTCATAAGAGACATACTTAAAAGTAAGTGACAAAGAATTATTTTTAAAAAGAGACATAAAAAGACACATAAGGTAAATGCAAATGGGAAAAAATTAGGAAGAGAAATATTTATAAGTGAAAGGAAGAATTTAAGATAAAATACATTAAACACAAGAGAGGGGTCTAGCCCTGACTGGTTTGGCTCATTGGATAGAGCATTGGCCTGCGGATTCAAGGGTCCCAGGTTCGATTCTGGTCAAGGGCGTGTACATTGGTTGTGGGCACATACCCAGTAGGGAGTGTGCAGGAGACAGCTGATCGATTTTCTCTCTTATTGATGTTTCTATCAGTCTCCCTTCCTCTATGTAAAAAAAAAAAAATATATATATATATATATATATATATATATATATATATATATCTTATAAAAAAGAGAGGGGTCTATTGTGATATTAATAAAAGATAAAATCCATCAAGAACATATAACCTTTATGCACTGAAAAATGCTTCCTTGAATTAAAGTCTTTGTAGCCCATATGGCAGAACAACTCTTATAAAATCCTTACAAATTAACTAGAAAGATATCAATAAAGATTCCTTTATCTCTCTCATCACTTAAAAAATTCCAAGGGTTTTAGGAGCTCCGTGACTACAAACTACTGTAATATACATTTATTACAAATCACAGTATCGTATGAGCTGTTGGAATATAGTTACCATTAAAGCCATGAGACAACCACCAAGG
>PVJC01030720.1:0-21011 GCA_004026665.1 Murina feae
GTTTCAGAAATAAAGCTAGAAGTGTTAAACAACTTGACCACTAAAAAGTTTAACACTAATGTCTATATAATCCTCCCTCTAACACATCCATCCCACCCAAGAGCCAACACATTAACAAACATTTCTTCCTCTCATGATATACTGTTTTATTTTCTATGGTTGAAATTCACCAATTCAATGCTATTAAGATCTTCAGAGATGTATACTGAATACTTGTCAATTTAAATAACTAGTTTTGGTGACAGTTTTATACATTACTTGGCATCCTTCACTTAAGATCATCCTTCCATCCATTCAGTCAGCAGTATTTGTTGATCCATGGGCACTGTTTCAGGTTTTAGGAATACAGTGGTAGACAAGTAAAAGAAGGTCCCTGCCTGAACCTATATTCTAATGGAGGAGACAGACAATAAGCCAATAAGTAAGATAGTTTCAATAGTGATAAAAGCAAAATTTCACATTATTCTACCTGATTTTAGAACTTTATTTTTACTCAACATTTATGTCCACAAGAACATTTTTATCAGGGAAGAAAGTTTCATCTGTCCATTATGTCTCATGCCCACATTCAAAATAAGCTCAGAATCATTTAAGAGGGTGGGGAAAATCATTTTTAGAACTAGTATTTATAAAATAATTTCTATAAAAAATGTTGAAGCAATTAGATAATATTTTAGATGTGTTCAAGATTAAATAAAAGGAAATTCAAAGTTCAAAAAATCCATTCTTATCATGGGTACAGTTCCTCTACAGTGAAAATTCTATTTTAATAAAGGGTTTTATAAGGAATCTATTTTATACTAGAGGCCCGGTGCAAGAAATTCATGCACAGGGGAGGGTGGGGGTCCCTCAACCCAGCCTGCCCCCTCTCCCAGTCTGGGACCCCTCAGTGGATGTCCTACTGATGGCCACAGTCTGGCAGGCGCCATGTGTGTGTGTGTGTGTGTGTGTGTCTGTCTGTCTGTCTACTGGGGGCCTGCCCCCAGCCACACCATGGAGGCTTGGAGCAGGCACCTCTCTGTGTTGATCTCTCAGGCTCGTTGGCCTCACCTGCATGTTGTTCTCTCCTTTGAGCTATGGCCAGGGCTGGGTGCTGTCTGCCGGCCACTGATCACCGCAGCGACCCAGGAGCAGGCCCTGCTGCTTGCTGCCTTGCCTGCTCACGGATCACCGTGGCGACAGGAAGCAGGCCCCGCTGGGGGCTGCCTGAGAGCAATGCTTGCCTGCTACAGAACAGTGCGACCTGCTCACGGGTTGCCAAGGTAATGCCTGCTGGGATCACATTGCCAGGGTGACACCACCAGCGTCCTGCCCCACAGCTATGGGCGCTGCCATCTTTGTTGTGGAGTGATGGCTAATTTGCATATTACTCTTTTATTAGATAGAAAGAATGCCCTATTGTTAAGAAATGGCTAACTTTACTGTGGAAGTCCAGATAGTCATTATTTTAGGCTTTGTGGGTCTCAGGATCTTGATTCAACTACTCAGCTCTGCCATTCTAACAAGAAAAATAATAGACAAACTCTAAATAGGTGAGCATGGTTATAAACCTTATTTATAAAAATCGTGGGGAAGCTAGGATTGTCCTGTAGGTCCTAATTTGCCAACCCCTGATTTAAGTCATTTTATAGTGTTGATTATAACAAACTTTCTGGGAAATAGTCCAACATGACCACGGCTCTTTTGAACTCTAAACCTCATAATCATTCTGCATAATGAAAAACCCCTAATTATAATTTGTTCAGAAATAAGTTTAGCTTCCCATTATTCTTTCTGTAGTTGCATGACAGAACCTTTCAATTCCTCTTAACTCCTCAACCTCAGACTTTCCTACTACTTGCAACTGAATGATCCATCTAAACTTTCAAACTACCCAGCACTAATACCAAAACTTGGTGAAGGGAGAGATTTAATTTTATTGGATCAAGGATGACATTTAAGCACTATTTGTTAACTCTTCTACTCAGCATTTCACTTCATTTCCTAATAATGATGAAGTCTACTAAAATCCTTCATATCTTCTGCTTCTATGTATTAGAAATTAAACGACTAGTTATGTAACTGGATTTTTAATTCTAAAATAACAACTAAAAGGGATGCATATGCATTCTGTAAAAGAAGCTGTAAAGTATAATAATGTCTTTCCAATTCTTTTTGATCAAAACTATGTACTTTAGTTCACATTAGACATAGATTATAATACTTGAATTGCATTTTCTGAATAGTACTTCATTACTAATATGAAAACAATAGTTTGCAAAGCAAATAATCTGTCTTTTGAAAAATTAGGAGTTCCATTTATAGATATACATTTTTCTGGCTCTTTCATGACACTATTAAAATGCCATTGAGCAACAAAAATGGTATAGATTCATATTAGGAGAGTAGGCATTAATAACAAACCAAATACATAACTGGATTTTCACAGACTTCCATATAAAACTGCTTCAGGAAAACCTTGATAAGGGTCAGATGCTAGAGAATAGGATAAAAGTAGTATATGCAAAAAAGTGGTATATGTAGGCACAATTCATAACCTGATGTCTGTCTACTTTTTTCTTCTTCATTTTAGGAAAAGCATGGAGTCTTAAAGAACAGAGCCTACCTTTCATATTCAGGCTTTCTCTTATCCTGTCTTTTTGTTGATAGAGTAAATCTTAACAAATAGGAGAAATAGCTATTTAGAGGTTGCAAGTCTAGGTTAACAACAACATAACTTAGCTACTCTAAAGTTTTCTTTGTTGTTACAATGACAATAGTATTCCCTTTCTTGCAGAATTGCTTTGAGGATGCAATGAGGTCTTCGATGCAACACACCTAGCAGAGTGACAGGCACAAAGTAAGCAATGACAGACATTATCTTCCGACCCCTTATGTAGATTTGGCCCTAGAGTTCTGGAAATTACTCTGTTTCTGATTATATACTATTATATTCAAACCACCAAGCTAAATTTCAAGAGAAAAAAACAAAAACTCGAATTGATGAGAAAATATACCTTACTGAGTAGCTAGCAATTGCCAATAATTTCATTTGCCCATCACATAAATTATCTCATGTATTCTTCCTGAAAATACAGTATTGTTGTCATGTTACATAGGGGGGAAAAAGCTAAAATAGGTCAAATAATTTGACCACAACTTAGAATCTGAAAACAGCAGAACCAGGATTTAAACCCAAGCCCCCCAGATGCTTTATATGCGCTCTGCCTTCGAGGAATAATATCAAACTGAAAGTCTCAAAAGTAACTTTGGTTAGAAACTTCAGAGAGAAATGTTTTCAAACAGTTAATTAACTTTCTATTAACTAATAAATACTTGTTTTCTATCACATTATTTATAGAATACCATCTTAGATTTAATTTCTGTAAACAGAGAAGTTAGTATAATTCATACATATAGGTATATATGAAGTTAATACAGATATATAGAGAGTTAGAGAATATATGCAGGTATCTGTCTACTCGTTTCTTTTGCCATAGAAAGGCATATTTTACAGCTTGAGTGATATAGATAAATAAGTTTAAGCTCTTCAGGAAGTTCCCAATTAAAGCTTAATAAACATGCAAAAACACACAAAAACAAGAGCCTTCAATCCATCCTTCCTTGTTTTTCCAAAGAGGAGGATTTTTCCCCATAGCGATAGGAATTCTCTAAGAACTTCACTTCCCAGCAGAATGGGGCTTGTGGTTCCTTAATGAACATCATCTGTGTGTGAAACTGGATGTTCTGTACAAAATAACAACCAGCTTCTGATATTAGTGGCCACGCAGATCCCAAGAGATCATGTCACAGGATATTATTGTGGGTGTATGTCAAGAACCTCATATTTATATTTCCTCTTCCTTGAGGTCTTGAGGAAAATAAAGAAACTGTAATCATAGTCCCCTATTACAAGTACTGATGTGATGTGCTACCAATAGGCCAGACCGAATCAGTCTGCAGGTCTGATGAATGCCCTGTGATATAGTGGTTACACTGAGCATATAAGATTACAGAAGTATCTGTGATGGCATCTTTTCTATTTGGTTTTGGCTATATATTCACATATACCTAGTCACTGAATATATACCTATATACATAAATATACATTACATTTTTATAATATTCAATTCATTTTTAATCACTCTGTACTTTATAAACAATCACACACCTTTAAGTTATGGTCAGAATCTAGCTACTGTTATCACCAGATTTGTTATGACTTGGCTTTCCCTATTACCATAAATTATTTTATCTTAGTACCTTCTCATCTGACCAATATGTGTGTGTTTTTTGACTGGTAAGAGAGAGGGAGAGAGGGAGGGAAGGAGGGAGGGAGGGAGGGAGGGAGGCAGGGAGGGAGGAAAAGAGAGGAAAGGAAAGAGAAACATCAATTTGTAATTCCACTTTATGCATTCTCTGGTTGATTCTTATATGTGCCCTGAGTGGGGATCAAACCTACAACCTTGGCATATCAAGGACGATGCTGTAACCAACTGAGTTACCTGGCCAGGGCTCTGACCAACATCTATTATACCCAGTGTCACTTCAAGTTCAAGGGCACTCTGTGCTTTATATGTTTTCATTAAATTAATTTATCTAATTAATTTGTTCATTAATTCCCCAAATATTCATTAAGCCCCTAACAAAGCAGGCTCTATTGTAGGAGGTGGGGCAACAGTAATGAAAACAAACAAACAAACAACAGACAAAATCCCTTCTGGAAAGGTGTTTACATTCTACTTGGGAGAGGCAGACTAAGAACAAATAAGCAAAGTATGTCCATGGTAATGAGTACAATGAATATAATAAAGCAGGCACAGGCACGAATGTATTATTTTTATAAAGGAATCAGAGAAGCCTCCATAGTAAGATGAAATCGGAGCAGAGATCTGAAGTTGAGAATTTCAGGCCGACCACAGCAAGTGTAAAATCTCCAAGACAAGAATGTGCCAATTGGGCTAGAATGAGAATAAAAGCTGGGGGAACACTGAGAGATGAAGCCAGAGAGAGAAATGGGAGCCAGAACACATAAGCTACATTACGCCACATAAAGACCTCGTCTTTTACTCCTAAGTGAGATGGAAAAGTATTCCTAAACACAATTATTTCATTCTGTAAGAAAGTAAAATCCAAATATCAAATTAAAGAAGATAAAATCTAAATGCAGTGTTGAGCAATAAACTGGCCTGTATACTGTTTGAACTGTATACGCCTATTTAATAAGTAAGAAGGGGAAGAGAGGGATGAAAACTTGCCCCAAACCTTAAATATATATCAAGACAATTATGGATGAAGAAAGCAAAATGTCTATCTAGTTTGTTCTTCATATATCCAAAGTGTAAGCTAATGCTCTTTGAGTTTCACATTATAAATGCTCACTTGCTAATGTTGTAGGCAAATTTTGCTACTAACTGTTTCCAAATACATGTCCTTTTCTATTCTTGCCTAGGCTAACCACATTAAATTGGAAACATTTTTTTTGTAAAGTGGGTATTTTTAGGTATTTCAAGACAGGCATTCCAGCATTTAGCACAGCCTTATTAGGAAACTCAAGTCAGTCTGTTGTCTTGAGGATAGCACAGAAATGAAAAACTTTTCATTCTTCAGAGTCTCAACTTAGGTCTTTCCATTTATTTAACTTTTGGGTGGGTTTAAGTTTTTCTTAAAATTTGGAGACAAAGTCAAGGAATGTAAAAATTAATAATCAAATATGCCTATATTAGTCATAGATAAAGCCAGATCTACCTTTTCTTAATAATGAGCCCCTGACTTCACATTTAATGTTTAGAAGTATGATCTTGAGTATCATCCTAAATTCTGAATCTCATTTAATTTAATGAGAACTAATTGGAACTAATCTGTTCAAAGTATTCAGTATGATAGTAGTATCTAAATCAAGGAAGGAAAATTTAAAGTCAGCAAATGTTCAAACATTTATTTATTTTTTAAGTTTTCATTATTTGTGATTAACTTCACATTTATACTATCACAGAGAAAGGACTGAAACACATTCAATTGTTTCTTTTATTCATTAAGAATCTTTATTTTTGTTTATAGAAACTAAATTTTGTTTCTAAAACAGTATTGTTTATATTTCTGACTGCTAATTTCATTGTAAAATTTAAGCTACATTAGAATTCCACAGTGTTTCCATGTTTAAAAAGTATATCTTTTAAAAAAAATAAATTATGTCCTCTAATATCTCTGTCATTTCAGGAAGAAAATCTGACTGCAGCAAATTAGCAAAACATTCCACCTATTTTACCAAAAGGTAAGCTTATTATCCTAAGAGAACTAATTCTTTCCACCAGTGTTTGAATCTAATATATTAGAAAATGACCTTGGAATAGTGATTCTTAACAGTACACAACTCACAACTGACTCATCACGCCAGTTCACACCACCCAAACTGTTCTATAACACCTCTCAATGTGACAAATACACTGATTAGATGCTTGAAAATTGTGGCTATGTCAAGTTGCTACAAACATTTCTAAATGCTTATTCTCAATTTCAGCACTTATTTCATTATAGATCAGGAACAAACAGTTCAAACTAGCATCAGTGTCCAGGGACAACAAATTGTGTAACACTGACATAGACCCGTTTTCAAACTTTTTATCACTATAGTCAGAAATATATTTTACTACAGGCCCGTAAAACTCGTGCACTTGGGGGGCGGGGGGTGGTGGTAGTGGTGGTTCCCTCAGCCTGGCCTGCACCCTCTCACATTCCAGGAGCTCTCAGGGGATGTCTGACTGATGGCTTAGGCCTGCTCCCGACAGGGCTTAAGTGGTCAGTTGGACATCCTTAGCACTGCTGCGAAGGCAGAAGAGGCTCCCACACTGCTGCTTCGCTTGCCAGCCGTGAGCCTGGCTTCTGGCTGAGCGGCGCTCCCCCTGTGGGAGCACAATGACCACCTGCATTGAGCGCCTGCCCCCTGTTGGTGAGTGCACATCATAGCAACCAGTCGTTCTGCCTTTCAGTCGATTGCATTATTAGCCTTTTATTATATAGGATGTCATGACTTACCTAGTACAAACATGAACTAATAAAACATTCTTTTCATGCACAATCTATTGAAATATATTCTGTTCTAGCCCACTTCATTTACAAAACAGAAAAGGGGGGGGATGCTCTCCTGACTCAAACTGAATGTACAATAAGCCTCAGTTTGATACACACTAACCTTGACTTAAAGGCAGAGATAAGAAGGGTCTAGAAGCCTAATAGTCCATAATAAACATGATGGCTGGCTAAGAGTAGTCCTATAATAAATACTCACTAAACTAAAACAGCCCACTCATAAAATATAAACTAGCTTTAACTTTTAAAAAGTGTTGCATTCTATAACATTCTCAAAGACACAAAATAAAGAGACCTAGCAACAATAACAGTTAACATGGGGTTTTGTCTAGGGCACATTTGTAAAGCTCAACCTCACCACATTTTCTTTTGACAGAATTATCATCACTGACAAGAACAGAAGTGCTCATCATAAGTTACTATTAGCATGATTTTAACAATGATATCTCTAGGCAAGTACTTATAAACTGACAGAAGTTTTCCCTGTTTGATAATGTGTGAAAGTTAGAGAAGCCAAACACTAGTTCCTAACTCTTAAGACAAATAATCCAAAAGGTATTAGATTCTTTAGTGAGAGAAAACCACATCCGTTTATCTGATGGCTGCCTTATGTTAGTGTAAGCATACCCTAAAGACAGCAGTTCTCAACCTGTAGGTCGCGACCCCTTTGGCGGTCGAACGACCCTTTCATAGGGGTTGCCTAAGACCATCCTGCATATCAGATATTTATTTACATTATGATTCATAACAGTAGCAACATTACAGTTATGAAGTAGCAACGAAAATAATTTTATGGTTGGATCACAATATGAGGAACTGTATTAAAGGGCCAGAAGGTTGAGAACCACTGTCCTAAAAGATTTCTAGAAAATGGGAATAAAAGATTCTTATCATATTTACTTTCTCTTTTACTGGATTCAAAGAAGGATCTGAGACCTCACAAAAAAACAAACAATGTAATCTTAAAAAACCAACAAACAAAAGAAAACAGTAACACCAACTATTTAAATGAAAAGTATGTAACTGACATCAAAGTTCCAGATTCCTTTCAAGAACTACAGTTCGTTTCTTTCATAACTTTTCTGATATTTAGCGCTTTTGGCTACTTTTCTAAAATCTTCTTGCTAAATACCAACAGTGACATCTTAATTAAAAGGATTTTCTCTTAGAGTTGGCTACTTGGAATGGGTGATCCAGGAAAATGTTCACATAGGAGCTATATCAGTGTTTCAGGGCTTTTTTTTCCAAAGGAGAAGGCTAGATCAATTGGCTCATAAGGTCCCTTCAAGCTCAGGGGAACATATACACCTCTACAACAGATTATATCATATCATGCAGTATTCTTTTTCATTCTCAAAATCTGTCTATACTAGCTAATTCTTTCATTTCTCTTAGGAACGTATTACCTATAACAAGGTAGAAGAGAGTCAGAACAGACTGGCAAATAAGTCAGGTACTAACAATGGCCACAAAAACAAGAAACACATAGGTAAAATCTTTAAATTCACCTAAGACTTAGCCTGGTCACTCTGATAAGCAGTGCAGCCACTGGAATGTTCAGTACACTACAGAGTTAAGAGCAGATTGTCCAGATTCTATCCTAGCTCCTCCATGAATTATTTAATGTATGGCAAGTGACTTAAGCTCTCTCCCTTAGTTTCTTAACCTGTAAGATAAGAATAAGAATGCTTATCTATCTTATTGGGTTACTGTGAAAACTAGATGAAAAAAAGTCCTCAGGTGCCTGCCATATAAATAGACAGTATTACAGTGTCTGTCATCTTCCATGACATAAAAAACAAACATAAATGGCAGTTGTAATCTTCCAGGCTCTAGCATTAAATAAGATATAGTTTTGTGAAAGCCACCTCAGCAGTCTCATTTCAGAAAATGCAGTTCTTAGGTATCGTAATAAATAGGGGAGAAATGGGGAAGATGGGAAATGGGAGAGTTAACCCAGTTCCAAATCATCCATAATATACAAAATCACCCCTAAGTTCCCAGAATGCAACTAAAATTGACCTGACTTTGTTTTAAACAGGCTTTCAAACAGCAGTCCAGGGCTTCGTGATGGCTACGTTCATTTCTGAAAAGTGAGATGGAGGAAAAAGCAGTATGTATTGAATCACAAGGTAAAGTCAATGAGTCTCTTCTTCTGAGTTTCCCTCAAGCACTTCACTGAATCTAAGTTACAAGGACAATACCCAGGCTCACCATGGCATGCAATTATGGGCACTTTCACTCAGAGGTAACAATTAGAGAACAGTGTGAGCCTCGGATGCCTCTAAAACCATCCCAGTGATCGATGGCAGTCTACAAGGATAAGAAAGGATCAGAAACTGGCCAGAGAGCTAGATCTGTTCCCAATCCCTATGCAAAAATCCATATTAAAACTTTCTCCAAAAGTACTTCTAAGTATTATTGGGGAGGGGGGGTGCAGGGAGGAAGAAAGGGGTTATGATGACACAAATAGTCAAAGATAAAAACATATGTTACCATAATCCAACATGTTTCCTTCTCTCTCATTTTGCATCAATGGTTATAACCCAAAGGCCCAGTTATACATGGCAATAAAATATAGTAATTACAAATCAGAGTTAGCAGCTGTGTTCATGGGCCACACCCAAGGCTGTGAGTGAGTACTATACTTCAATTAATGTTGAGATCCATATTTGAGGAAATTAAACTTGCATTATAGCTTTTGTTCCCGCTTTAACATGCACAAGATGCAGGAGTTTGGCCGATTTCACACATGGCCTTATTTGTGGCTGTCTGTCACATACAATTGCAATTTAGCATCTCACTGATTTCCTGTTTTCTAGGGAGGCCTACCCCAAAGCAAACATTGACAAATGCTTCTGCTTTGGTGCTCCTATAAAAGCAAGATGTGGCATGACTCACTGCTCTTCCTGTCGAACTGTGTTTATGTGAGTCCTGAGAGAGACCAGCAGTTAAACATGCTGAAATATTGATGAGCATGGCTCTCAGAAACCAGTTACTTAAAAGGAACATTTGTAGAGATAGAGCAGCCTTGTAAAAATAGCAGGAGATAAAAGGTGTGGTTCAGATAATTACAGCTCTCCATTTCAGAGTCACCAAAAATATTTGCTGTAACCTAGATATCTGCTATAACCTATGCGCAATAAAGTTGAACACTAGGAAAATTAGACCAGTTTCTGAAAATTGACATAATTCTCAGTAAAGGCTCGAGGAATCATCAAACAGTCACATAAATCTTCACAGATCTAATTTTACACAATATCAAAATCAAAGTCATAACAAATTTTTTTTTTGTTTTTTCAGGTTTCCTGACAGGCTTAGTCTATGTCAAACTATCACAATTTCCTGCTAGTCTAATCAAAATCCCTTTCTATAATATAAGTTTATTTTATTTAGTTTATCAAAAATAGTGAGCATGAATAGCTATACATAGCTCAAATATCATTGCTCTAACTACTTGCAGAGGAAACCCAACACATGGTTCTATTAAAAACACTCATCAAGATTTTTATTCCCAAACTAGGTTAGTGTTTAATTAAGCCATTGAAGAATTAAAGATTGAGCCAAATGAAAAATCAGCCAGGCTTTTATTGGGAGCAAACAGGTGAGTTCACCGGTCCCGGGAAGGGAGAGGCCGGTGGAGCCGTGCGTGGGCCAAGCCAGGCTGCGCTTTTAAGGTTTGGGGCAGGTAGGGAGGAGAGGGGTTTGATATGAGGAAGTGGTCTGAGGAACTTATGGAACTTTCCCCCGGGCGTTGCTGGCACCAGGGGCTATGGATGAGCAAGCAGTTTCAGGATAATCCATCAATGTTACCGCTTAAGGTCAGGGCTTAAGGTCAGGGTGGTCGGGCTGCACCTGGGGCGGGGGATAATCTATGACTCTCTCGGCCAGGTGAATGCTTGGACAGCTTGGACAGTTAGTATTATAATTCCTGGTTACACCTGAATATATTTCAAAGTCCAATATATAAAACCAAATAAAATGCAGCTTCTCTAGTTGAAGTACAAATATAGGCAGAAACTCAGAACGCACTCCACTGGCCTCTGGCCTGGTCTCATCACTCTAGGACACTTCAGGAGATAGTTTGATAGACAGGAAAATTGAAGTTCAGAAAGAATAGGTTGACTACTATTTCACTGTCTTTTCTACTACATGAAATCTTTGTCTTTTCTATGCCTCATTTTTCTCATTTGGTAAATGGGTGAAATAATTCCCATCATCTATCTCATCATTTCAAGGAGAGAGTATAATATCAAAAGAATTAAAAGTATGAATTTTATTTGGAGCTAGCCCCCCCTCAAAGAAAAGAACATTTCATACTATCTTCACAACAGTCAGTTAGTCTAAGTTAATTAACTTCTCTGAATTAGTTTCCTCATCTGTAAGAGGGGAGGGAAGGAAAAGAGGAGGGAGAAGAGAAGAGAGGGGAGGTGAGGAGAGAAGGGGGAAGAAGAGGAGAGAAGGAGGGAAGGAGAGAAGAGAGGAGAGCAAGGGAGGAGAAGGGAGGGAAGGGAAAAAAAAGCCACTCTCTCCCTATTCCTGTAAGAACAATGAGCTTGAGCAGGAAGGGGAGATGATTTTTGAGAAAGGAGTTCTCCATGTTCCCAAGTCACTGCACCTTAATAAACCTCTTTTCTTTAGCACCAGCAACTGTTTCACAAGTTTGGTTTTCATTGTGGCAGCTAAACTGATTGTTTTTAGAAGATGTGCCTAAGTGGACAGATGGCCCAGCAGTTTTGGTGCAAATTATTATCTGCTAACAGACCCTTATTATAAAATGTTTTAAATAGTATACCTAGATATAAATGACTGACAGAGCAAAGGAAAAAAGAATGCAATAGTGCCAGGGATTTTATGATAGACAATTGTTTGTAATAAATACTATCACTAGTTTGATATTTACCTGGGTTGTCATGCCATTCTGGCTGCTACTAACAAAAATATGTATGGCTACATTTTAAGGAACACAGATAATTATGAATTAGAAATCTTTGATATGCTTGCTAAGGACAGTAAAGTTGGCCACAAAGGTCACAGCATGAAACTTAAATCCAGGACAGAGATGGAGCTGGTTTTGTTCATATCTACATCTATACATATGACTATCTGGTTCACCTTTGTATTCTGGGTAAAAAGAATGAAAAATCTGTGTGAATATTTGTCGTCAGGCTAGAAAGACATATACCAAAATATGTTAGTTTTCCCTGGAGGGCACATAAATTTCTTATTTTCATTATCTTCCAAATGTTGCTTCAATATAAAGATAAAAATTCTTTAAATAAAAATAACAGAGAACAAGGAAAACAACAGCATTGATTTGAAAGTCACTTATACTCAAATAATTTGTAATCCTTTGATAGAAGATGGGCTCTTAAAGGGATTATGACATGTACTCAGGAAAAGGGACCACAGAAAAACAATTAACTACTTTTAAATAATAAAACAATAAAAACTGTATAAAAACAATAGAAAGGTTAGAAGTTCAATGACAAAAGATGAATGTTTTATTCCTAGCAATCCATTCATCTTCCAAAGCCTCTGAAATGTTGAATTTCTTTATAGACAAGGTGGGGCAAAGGTAGGTTTATAGTTGCTCTATAGAAAATACAGTAACTAATAAATAATAATACAGGAATAAACTCTTTCATGTACTCTATTTTAAACCTATTTTATATAAGAACTAACTTTCAAACATGCAAATACTAAACACAATACATGGAGTGGTCTGCAATTTGGCAGCAAGATGAGCTCCAGGGTCACCTGCATGGCACACTAAGCTAATCCGTATGGACTAAGTGGGCAGTGCTCACATATTCCCCTTCAGGGCTCACAACACCTAGGAGTGCTCCCCATGTAGACTCTTACTGAAATCTGATAAACTGTAGACTCTTACTGAATTGTGATAAACTGGATTCTCCCAAACTTAGCTCAGCAGTGAATATTTATACTGCCATAGAATGAAAAGATTGAATATAGATTTTAAAATTTTATTAAGTAATCTTCCCAAAACGATGACATTGACAAAATGGTAAGAGAAGTAGAGCTATTAATAAGAAAAAATTTTCATCTGCCCAACAGGGAGCCAGTGAATAATAGCCAAAACTGGTGATTAAAAATTAGCAGATGATTATTATTTAGAAATACGAAGGAAAATACCAGAGTAAATCACTGGTTGCCTCTGATGAAATAGACAAGGTAAGAGGAGGGACAAAAAAGGGACTACTGGGGTTTTTTGGCATGTAATCCTTTTAATTTCTTATACTATTTGCAAAAAAATGCTTTGATAAAAATAAAACTAACTTTTAAGAAGCACATTTAGTGATTTAAAGTATGAAATAAGCATTGACAGCAATATATATAGAAATTATGGCTAATAATTTCAAATATCATATATGAAAATAAGATTTACTAAGAAAGCAAAACAAAGAAAACCCACAAAAATGTACTTATCTACCAACATATACACCTTCTCCACATTTCTAACTATTCCCCTCCTGCTTCAGCTGCACTAATCAAACTAGGCAAACTAAAGTCACTAATCTAGCCCTACTCTTTCCACGCTCCATGACCACCTGCATCACAGATGTGCCTGGTATGTTCCCCTGATGTGCTTTTTTTCCTATTGCAACCTTATAAAACTAGATCATTTTTTTAAGCTAATATCAAATATTTGTCCCTTAGCATGGCAGGTGTGGCTCAGTGGTTGAGCATCGACCTATGAACCAGGAGGTCATGGTTCAATTCCCAGTTAGGGCACATTTCCCCATTGTGGGCTCGATCTCTAGTGTGGGACATGCAAGAGGCAGCCAATCAATGAATCTCTCTCTTCATTGATATTTCTCTCTCTCTCTCTCTCTCTCTCTCTCTCTCTCTCTCTCTCTCCCCCCTTCTTCTTTGAAATCAATAAAAATATGTTTTTTTAAGTAAGACCTTTAAAATATTTTTCCTTAGATTTTTGTTTTGTTTTATCTTTTCTTCCTCTGTGATTCTATTCTTTCTTAAATTTTATCTTATGAAAAATGTCATATTCTGACATATTTGTACAATATCAGTAGTATATACAAAGATGAGATTTTATCTAGAGCAGACTTTGATATACTTATGAGATTTTGATATCTATTTTTTATTCAATTAGTCAACAGTCTATTTATTGAGCACAGAAAGCATTATCAGAAATTAACTTTAATACTGTCTCTTTAAGAGACTATTTAAACAATATTTACAGAATTAGAATTTAGACTGTTTTCATTTTTAAAAACAGACTCTAAATCTCAGCTGTAAGCCATTTCATAACACAAGCTTTTAAAACATCTTTTAAACAATGCTTTCATTTTCTCCCTATTTTTCCCAACCACAAGAATGTTACCCACTATTCTTTAAACAAATCTCTCAGCGACTCAACCTGACAACTTGTGGATACTTTAAAATTACACTACAGTATATATTATACTGTCAAGGAACAGTTGTTGCTAAATGGAATAAATGACTTAAATGGATTAAAATGCCTCAGATTCTGAAAACAGTTAACTGTAATGATGCATAAAAATTAATAATCAAAGTGTTTGTTTTACAACTGCAGGAAAACACATGGACATATTACCTAATGGTCATCTCAGCTAGAGAAGCACACTCTTGCTGGGCATTAGATAGCTACCGAGACCAGTGATTAAGCCAGCTTTCAAACTGTTGCCAGGGTTAAAAGTCTTACCTTAATTAAGCAAACTTTACAATATTTTTGTCTCTTTAATGTATAAGAAATAATCAGTCCTTATGTAAGGAAAAAGTCAATCAGTTCTGTAGAGAAGGAATAACATTATTTTCTAAAGTGAAAAAAAAAGACACTTCTACAACCCCATTTCCTGTTACAGAACAATTTATACTCACTCAGCTGCCCAAGAAGACTTCCCTTTCTGAGCTAACCTCAGTTGTTATCATTTTTTCCTTCATGGGTCAGATACTGGATATAGTGGCTACATAGGTAAATCACTATGTTGCCTGGATTTAATTCTTGTTTATGCATATGTCAGTGTGGTAAGAACATTATGGGTATTGTAGGAGATATCACATAGCTGAATAAAAAATTAATTTTTCCTTCAAAGATCTTAACATTTATTTGGGCAGATGAAATAAACGAACAGTAAGGGCCAGTGGTTAAATATTTGGGCTGTGGAATGAGAAAGATTTGAGTCTTAGAATCAAAATCTCTGGGAATGGTACCCAGTAATCTGCTTCAAGCATTTTTAAATTCAATAAAGTTTCATGGCCTTGATTTTGGAGAATCTAAGGGAAACCCTTGGATTTACTGAACACTCCTAAATTCATTAGGATCCAGCTTTAATACAAGCAGTTTACGGAACCCCTTGCAAACAGTAAATCCAACACTCCCCAGTCAGATTACTAATTTTTCTATCCTTAACATTTGGCAAATTGGCATAAAACAGGTGCACAACAGTTTACTAAATAAATGCTGGTTAATAAATTAAATAATTTTAATTTTAAAAAATTGTGGTCTTACCTAAGCTAGAAACAGACTAGCTAGAAAGCTCTGAGATGGGCATGATCTTTTCTACTGGAAGTATTAAAATGATTTTATAGTTTCCTATCACCAAATCTGCACTGCCCTTAGCTTTACATTGTGATCCATGGTACAGTAATCCTTTCACCTTGTTCTTCAAAATTTTCTAAACCCTTCTTGAGTGTATGCTCTTCCATTTGGATTTTTAAATTTGTGTGTTAAGTTCAACTTTGTATTCTTTTTTTTTTTCTTTTTCCTTTGGCATTTTTCATTCTCTTCTTTCTGTATCTAATTTTATTCCAACAAGGACTTCAAACTCATAGCTCAGGTAGTGTGTACTTCTAGAAAGATTATACACTATTTTCAGAGATTTCTTGCTAGTGCAAATTTCTTGCTTGTGCAAATAAGATGGGTAATTTTTAATAAGCGAAACAATAAAAGCATCATTAATCATAAATATCAGAACTATTCCCTTTTCTTCTCAAAAGAGAGAACTGCTACCAAACACTGTAAAATACCAAAAGTAGAGTTTTAGCATTCAAACTTTTTTCCAGAAGTGGACATTTATACAACTGCAAGTCAAAGCTTAAGTCAATCTACTGTGTGTGTGATGGATATTTTGAAGTGGGCCAACTAAGCTAAAACACCACTGAAGATAATACACGAAAGTTATTCTGAGAAGTGATAAGCTCTAGCCAAAGTCACATTGTTTCCTGCATCTTCTAGTGTGTAACAACAGATAGAGCTTAAAATAACTTTACAAGGGCAATAGCACATGTTAAACACTTGCTAACAAGTCTTAAATTCCTCATCTGCAGTGATTCATTTAGTTTTTACATATTAGAAAGTAACTTAACAGTTTCTACTTAATAATGCAGATATTTTTCTAAAACAACAATTTTGAATACAAAAGGTGAGAATAAAATGGATTTTATACAGAAAAATCATTCATATGCAATCAGTGATTAAGAATGATAAATTTAACACTACAGAGCTATCTTAAATCAAACTTTATAAAAAAGCAAACAAAAAATGTATCTTTATAATTCTATTGTATCATTATATAATTATGTATACTACATAATATAATTAATTTCCATATAATTAATATGTGTGTATATATTTTATATATGTTGGATATTGTATCACTGACTTCAGCAAGGAAACACATAAAAAGAAGCTTTATCTACAAACTATCATGCAAATATGAGCTAATGGTAAAATTATCATTTCACTGGCAATTTAGACTCCTGAAGATTTACTGAAAAATTTAGAATCAAGATATGTGTAAGACCTCTCAAGACTCCAAGCCTTCTGTTCATGCACAATTTATCAATCTCAGTTTTCCTAGTAATTGTAAAGAATGTGGTCCAAGAGATACTTAATAAGTATTTGAGTTAATGTGTAAAGTACCTATCAAAAACTCCTCCTCTAAGTTTTAATAATAAAACTCCTCCTCTGATAACCAGAGCTATTAAATATAGCTGAGAAAAGTGACTGCCCCATTCATTGGGCCAAAAAAGACAAGTGGATTTACAGTCTCTGTACAAAACTGGTAAGTAACATTGTTAAAAATTTAAAAGAGAATTCAAAAAGAAGTACAATACTGGACGGTAATAAGCCACATTAACAGTATCAAGAGACAGGGTGGCAAAAACACCCACCACCAGGCATTCACTTCAGAAAAAATAACAGAGAATAAAAGAAGTGAGTGAAAGTACAAATCTAAATTTAGTACCACAATAGCACTTCGGCCAGAGGGCATTTGTGCAGAGCCTATGTTTGCACAAGACACAGGGAGGGGAGAGCATGCAGGGAGAGATAGGCAATAGGAGGAAGCTGATAGCCATTTAGAATTCAGAAGTCCTTAAGAGCACCAAACTACCACATTACAGATGCATCTGCTATCAGGGGTCCTCAAACATTTTAAACAGGGGGCCAGTTCACTGTCCCTCAGACCGTTGGAGGGCCGGACTATAGTTTTTAAAAAAAACTATAAACAAATTCCTATGCACACTGTACATATCTTATTTTAAGCAGGACAGGCAGCAGCGGCAAAAACACCCGGCAGGCCAGATAAATGTCCTCAGCAGGCCACATGTGGCCCGCGGGCCATAGTTTGAGGATGCCTGTCAGCTAAATAAAGGTAGTATACTTTAGGGACTATGGACTCTAGAGTCAGGCTGCCTGGGTTCAAAGTAGGGTGCTGCCATCTACTAAAGGGGTAACCTCAGCCAAGTTACCTAATCTTTTTGTGCTTTACTATGCTCATATATTAAGGGGAGAGGGAAGATGCAGTATTATATGGATTTCTCTATATAAATTAGTTAGGACAATCATTTAGCTATTATCATGTGATAGGCATTCCAGGACATGGTTCTTGTTTTCGTTTTTTAGCATCTTCCTCTAAACCAGTGGTTCTCAACCTTCCTAATGCCGCAACCCATTACTATAGTTCCTCATGTTGTGGTGACCCCCAACCATAAAATTGTTTTCGTTGCTACTTCATAACTTTAATTTTGCTACTGTTATGAATCGCAAATATCTGATATGTAGGATGTATTTAGACGACCCTGTGAAAGGGTGGTGCAACCCACAGGTTGAAAACCACTGCTCTAAACCCAGCAGCAAGGTGTGCCTCAGACAATGAATGTTACCAGAAAAGTTCACTTATACAGGTGAAATGCAAAACTCTTAAACTATCATAAAATATTAATGGGCCTAATATCAAGAATTCAATTCAAACTAGAAAATAAACTTTTTGCAAATGCTCAAGATTTTTGTGATATGGTCATATGTCAAAAGCAGAAAAGTGAATCTTCTGAAGCATGAGGAAAATTTGCAAGCACTACAATAAATAAAGTGAGCCTAAATTCTTATGCCCATCAAGAATGCACTATAAGAAAACTCACATTGCAAGAAAACAGAGTAAAGCTTATAAGAAAGTGTCTGCTTTCCACTGTAATAGCAAGATTTTAAAAACATCAGTCTTGTCATGATACGGTGACATGTCAAAGGACATAATGTAAGTTTAAAGAATTAATTATTTTTAAGGAGAAAGATATTTTGGAAATGTTTTTCTTCTGTCTCTGAAACACCAGCTACTTCTAGAGGAGGGCAACCACATAACAAAATCCAAAGGGCTCATTCTATGAGTAGAAACATTAAAACCTGACATTCATGACATCTCAAAAAGCTGGATTCAACTTGCATTCGGCTGACCCATGCCCCACAATATCCTGTGCTTGCTACAGGGGGGACAACAGAGAAGCAATGTTATTTGAGCACATAAAACACTATCCAGATAGCACTCTGATGTCTACAGGGTCTATTCCCTTCTGAAGATGAAGGATGGACATACCCTCTGACCTACCAATTCCATTTCTAGATTTTTTCCCCCATTGATATACTTGCACATGTACGAAATGAAGCATAAAGTAAACCATTAAAGCACTGTTCAAAGCAAAATGAATGGTTATCATAGGAAACCAGTTCAATGTATGTTGGTAGATCCATATAACAGAACATTATGTACCTATTTTTTAAATGAGCAAGTTTTTATTATTGATATAGAAAAAGCCTCAAGATAACTATGTTTAAAAAGTTTAAAAAGATATGAGACAGTATGCACAGTATCTACCATTTGCAGGAAAACAGAGGAAATATACATATGTATTATACTTATATGCATACTTTATATGCATAAAATATTTGTGAAGAGATAGCTGCATAGTGTTTCAATATATGGTTATATCAAAATATACTTAACTGCAAGTTGTATTATAAAGCCACATTTCTCAAAACTGCCTGGTACTGGCGCAAGAATAGAGATATAGACCAATGGAATAGAATAGAGAACCCAGAAATCAACCCGAACCAATATGCTCAATTAATATTTGAGAAAGGAGGCAAGAACATACAATGGAGTCAAGACAGCCTCTTCAATAAATGATGTTGGAAAAATTGGACAGATACATGCAAAAAAAAATTAAATTAGACCACCAACTTACACCATACAAAAAAATAAACTCAAAATGGATAAAGGACTTAAACGTAACACAGGAAACCATAAAAATACTAGAGGAATCTACAGGTAGCAAAACAGCAGACATAGACCAAAGCAATATCTTTACCTATACAGCTCCTAGGGCAATGGAAAATAAAGGGAAAATAAACAAATGGGACTATATCAAAATTAAAAAGCTTCTGCACAGCAAAAGAAACCATCAATAAAATAACAAGAAAGCCCACTGCATGGGAGAACATATTTGCCAATGTTATCACTGATAAAGGTTTAATCTCCAACATCTATAGGGAACTCATACAACTTAACAAAAGGAAAATAAACAATCCAGTCAAAAAATGGGCAAAGGACCTAAATAGACACTTTTCCAAAGAAGACACACAGAAGACCGAAAGACATATAAAAACATGCTCAAAGTCACTAATAATCCGAAAGACGCAAATCAAAACAACGAGGTATCATCTCACACCTGTCAGAATGGCTATCATCAACAAATCAACAAATGACAAGTGCTGGAGAGGATGCGGAGAAAAAGGAACCCTCGTGCACTGCTGGTAGGAATGCAGACTGGTGCAACCACTATGGAAGACAGTATGATGTTTCCTCAAAAATTTAAAAATGGAACTGCCATCTGACCCAGTGATCCCACTTCTAGAAATATATTCCAAGAAACCAGAAACACCAATCAGAAAGGATATATGTATCCCTATGTTCATAGAAGCACAATTCACCATAGCTAAGATTTGGAAACAGCCTAAGTGCCCATCAGCAGATGAATGGATTAGAAAACTGTGGTACATCTACACTAGGCTGCTGTAAAAAAGAAGGAATTCTTACCATTTGCAACAGTATGGATGGAACTGGAGAGCACTATGCTAAGTGAAATAAGCCAATCAATGAAAGAAAAATACCACATGACATCATTGATTTATGGATAATAAAGACCATTATAAACTGATAAACAGAAATATATACAGAAGCAGAGAAGCATCAAACAGACTGTCAAACTACAGCAGGAAGGCCGGGGAAGGTTGGGGAGCGGGGTGGGGGTGTTGGGTAAAAGATCAACCAAAGAACTTTTATGCGTCCATATAAGCATAACCAATGGACACAAGACTCTGGGGGATGGGGAGGCCAGGGGAAGTCAAGGGGGGGGGGGCCGAAAAAGACATATATCATACTCTTTGTAATATTTTAAGCAATAATATATATATAAAACTGTCTCCTATTGGTTGCTCTAAAGATAAGAAATGAATTAATATGGGACAAGAGGGAGGAGAATTTTCATTTAACAAGCTTTGTATCTTTTGGGTTTTAAAGAGTATGAACATATTACTCATTCATAAATAAATTAACAAAATTTTGCCTTTTAATAAAAGAAGAAAAAATTTTTTCCAGAAGTTC
>PVJC01030721.1:0-21426 GCA_004026665.1 Murina feae
AGGTTTGTTTTGATAAACATTCCCTCCCCTTCTCCTGCCCGCCCCCCCCCCCCTCCCAACGCAATTGCGAGAGCACAATAGTCCCTTTGTTGGGGGCAGCTTTGACCTCCACAGGACAATAGATTGTATGGCTCAGAGCAAAATCAGCTTTTTTTTTTAAAAACAATTTTTTATTGATTTTGAGAGAGAGGGAGAGAAACATTGACGTGACAGCCTAACATCTCGGAACACTGATCGGCTGCCTCCTGCCCACTGGGGATCGAGCCCGCAACACGGGCATGCGACCTGACCGGGAACTGAATCGTTACCTCCTGGTTCCTGGGTTGATGCTCAACCACGGAGCCAACATGGCTGGGCTAAGGGGGTTTGCACTGGGAGACGGCATTCAGAGAGTCCTCAGAATAGACATCGGGTCATAATCGAAGTCCTGATTTCAGGGTCTGCATGACCACTCCGCAGGGATAATTCAAGTGGTTACTAGCGTTATCGTGATCCAACCCCGACGTTCACTGGAGGACCCCAGCTATGGAAGCGTGGGTATTTTTTCTGGCTGCCTCTCGCTAGCACGTTTAGGACAGGTTAGTGACTGGCTCCGACTGACTTCTTAATACATAAATTTAAAAAAAGCAAAACAAAAGCTTACGTGTTTAATATTTGCTTAAAAACACAAACAAAACTGGAACGTCACCTCGCTGTCAAGAGCACGACTAATGGCTTATGTGACAGCAGCTTACGCATCTGTGTTACTATCACACGATACTTCCTAAGAGCCTATAAATTGCCCTAAAGATTCTTCTGGAACAGAGGAGCTCCCCTTCCCACGCCTCTCTCCCTTAAAACAACAATAACAAACAGCCCTTGGGCAATTTCTGGAAAAATTTTTTCAACTACGAGTATCACCGGGCCACTCCGCAATGGGGACTGTTGTCAAGGTGTTCACATGAGATTCTGAAGGCATTGCCATCGACAGAATCACCTCCACAAAAAAGCCAATCCAAACACTATACTCCACCGACTTAGGTAGAACGCAAATGTTATAAATCTGCCTAGCCCGGCGGTGTGGTTCAGTGGTTGAGCCTCGACCTAAGAACCAGGAGGTCACAGTTCGATCCCGGTCAGGGCACATGCCCGGGTTGCGGGCTCGATCCCCAGTAGGGGGCGTGCAAGAGGCAGCCGATCTAATGATTTTCTCTCATCACGGATGTTTCTCTATCTCCTTCTCCCTTCCTCTCTGAAATCAATAAAAATATGTATTTTTAAAAAAGTAACCTAGCCCTATCCAGTTTTGCTCAGTGGATAGAGCCTTGGCCTGAGGACTGAAGGGCCCCGGGTTCGATTCCAGTCAAGGCCAGATTCCGGGGTTGTGGGCTCAATCCCCAGTAGGGGAGGGGCGTGCAGGTGGTAGCTAATCAACAATTCTTTCTCATCATTGATGTTTCTCTCTCTCTCTCTCTCTCTCCCTCTCCCTTCCTCTCTGAAATCAATAAAAAATATATTTATACAAAGTGAAATAAAACAGATCCCCCTATTTAAAAAAACAACAACACAACCACAGTAATCTGAGGTTGAACCAAACCGGGTTGACCAGGTCAACAAGAAGACCGAATCCATCAGTTGCCTTGACATCACACTAAGAACTGTCATTTGCATCACTCTGTAGGACAGACTGGATTCCCTCGAGGGGTGAGGCCGGGCCTGAGCTCAGAGGGTGTTTCCGCTGGAGGGAGGGGAGAGGGCATTCCAGGCCTGGACGTACCAAGACCTCAAAGGTGGGGCCACCCCACCCTCGCTGTCTCCCTCTTAGAAAACCGTCCCATTCTCTCGCCCCCTCGCCCTTCCTCTCTGAAGTCAATTAAAATATATATATTTAAAATGATAGTTCAATACTGCGGTTACTTAGCATCCATCTTTTCTCAAGACGTGGCTGATGGTAAAGGCGTGGGGGGAGAGGAGTGTGGGGACTGAGGGCAGCAACCACACAAAAATATTCTCTCCCGTCCTAACCGGTGTGGCTCAGTGGGTAGAGCGTCGGCCTGCGGACTCAGGGGTCCTGGGTTCGACTCCTGTCAAGGGCATGTACCTTGGTTGGGGGCACATCCCCAGTGGGGGGTGTGCAGGAGGCAGCTGATCGATGCTTCTCTCTCATTGATGTTTCTAACTCTCTATCCCTCTCCCTTCCTCTCTGTAAAAAAATCAATACAATATAATTAAAAAAATACTTTTCTCCCTATACGCATTGAATGTGGTCAAAGGAGCTGGGCACGTGGCAAAACGACTTGTTTGAATAGAAGTCTGAATCCGGGATTATTTTTAAATGGATGGAGCTCTTCTCCGGGGAAGGGCTTGTGCAGTAACAGGAAGCGGTATCCTAAGAACCTCCCCGGGGACCTGTTTTACTGAATTAAGAATAATGCGCCATTAGGCCAGCCGTTGTAACTTTGAGTTTCCGAGGGCGAGGGCGGCTCGAAGCCATTGTTCTCAAGTAGTTAAAGTATCAAGTTCCCATAAAAGGAAGGTTTCTATGGGGCGCTGAATGGAATTGGTTACTTTCCATGGCATTTAGCGGAACTGGTTACTCCGTCATGTACTGGGAGGTCAAGAGGCACAGATACAATACACAGCAAACCCAGGCATTTCCTGGGTTTAAAAGAGACCCCGAATGGCTCTGCAGAGGAGCTGGGGTACACATCAACGGGTTGCCTCCTGCATGAGGCCTGACTGGGGCCAGGGATGGAACCTGCAACCCAGGTAACACGCCCTTGACCGGGAATCGAACCTGAGAGACCCTTTGGTCTGCTGGTCACCACTGAGGCTAAACGGCTAGCAGCAGAAAGTTTAAAAGAGATACAAACGTCCTCCTGGCATCTCGCACCTCTCTCCCGCAGGAAGCCTGAGAACCTGCAAGCTTCCCTTATGTGCCTAGCTGAGCAGGAGGAGAGCGAACCAGAGGGGAAGCCTACAGATTTACAGCCTGAGCCTGTCCCCGCCCTGGAATGTGGGACACGGCGAGCCTTCGCCATTCTCTCGCTCTTCGTCCATGCTCCCCGCCAGTAACCCACAGCCGCTGCGTCTTTCATGGTGGCTCGCATACGGGATGAGAGTGGGGGGCCGAGCAAGAGTTGTGATTGCATTTGGGTACAGCCAGTGCACCCAGGAACCGAGAGGCCACTGGTTCGATACCCCCGGTTCGATACCCCGTCAGGGCACATGCCCAGGCTGGATCGATCCCCAGGGCGGGGCGTGCAGGAGGCCGCCGGTCCAGAATTCTCTCTCTCATCCAAGAAACCAATGACGGGGAAGAACAGTAAGTCATTACTCCACGGTTTTCCCAACATCTTTAACTTCAGCGGCAACGTGGACGAGCATCTCCAGGAAAAGATGGCTTACACATTCCACCCTTCACCCTCCCACCTCCAGCGAGTTCTATCCACGGGGAGACGCTGCCATTTGGTGGAGTTTGAAACGCGGGTGGGCATTTCCCGTGTGCGCACACAAGCATCAGATACAATAAATACCGATCGAGCTTGGGCGATGGGCAGGGTTCAGAGTGGGGGAAGGATTTGGGGATTTTCATGATTTCCAGCAGTCGGCCACGGCCACGGCCACGGCCACCATGACCGGCTGCTTTATGGGCACGGATGACACGCCAGGCACTGCCCTACGCCCTCCATGTGCACAACATTCCTGAGAGGGGCAGAGGCCCGTCCCACGCTAAACTATGGAAAGCGATGCCCGGCTGGCATGGCTCAGTGGTTGAGCGTCAACCTAGGAACCAGGAGGTTACGGCTCGAATCTGGATCAAGGGCACATGCCCAGGTTGCGGGCACATCCCCAGTAGGGGGTGTGCAGGAGGCAGCTGATCGATGTTTCTCTCTCATCGATGTTTCTAACTCTCTATCCCTCTCCCTTCCTCTCTGTAAAAAATCAATAAAAATATGTATTTTTTAAAAAGCAGTAAACGCTAAAACTAAATATGAGGCATGCAAATGGGGTCACAATCCCAAAGCCCACCCGGGGTCTCAAACACCAGGCACCTGCCGGCCGGTTACACTGTGCTACTCCCCACGTTAGAACTGAAGAACTTTGGGCTGCCCAAGTGAGTTTAGCACCCGCATTTACTGAGAAAACACACTGGAAGCAAAGTGGTTTATTCTAGTGACTGCACCCCCACAATGCAGAGGAAAACAGTACATTTAACGTAAGGACATATGTTTATGTGCCATGTCTACTACCCTTAGAGCAAACGGCCAACTGAAATGCCAGCGAGAGGCCCTCTGTAACTCGCAGGGACTCCGGCCTTGGAGGTTAGTAGCTTAGCCACAGTTTTAGTGCTGGCTTAGTGGCAGTAAAACGTCACCCAGGTAGGTCATGCAATTCCTGTTGGGGTTTGATTTCTGTTTGCTTGTTTTCTCTGCATTGAATGTGTACACTGATTTAATGTATAGTTGTGAAAAGATCTAGACCCCTAAGAAGTTTACACACTTAGTTCTCTATACTTATTTATTACTTTTTATTGCTTTCAGAGAGGAAGAGGGGGGGGGGAGAGAGAGGGAGAGAAAGGGAGAGAGAGGGAGAGAGAGAGAGAGAAACATCAATGATGAGAGAGAATAATGGGTCGGCTGCCTCCTGCACGCCCCACACTGGGGATCGAGCCTGCAACCCGGGCCTGTGCCCTTGACAGGAATCGAACCTGGGACCCTTCAGTCCGCATGCCAACGCTCTAGCCACTGTGCCAAACTAGCTAGGGTTTTAAGTACCTTTACACTCTAGTCATTTATAAGGACACTGGGGTCAGTGAACATCTTTTAACCTTTGAAAGGGGTCTTTATTATCATAGAAGAAAAAACACCGCTCACCCCAAGGGGACTACCATGTTGCGATCGGAGAACAAAACTACTTTCCCAGTGTGGACCCGAAGTCCTGAGAAGATGTTGAGATTATTGTCCAGTCATCAGGTCCTCCTGAGTGCAAGCAACACAACATGTCCTTTAGAAAGATTTCCTTTAAACAATAACTAACTGAAGTGTGTCGCTTGGAGGAAAAGACTCTTCTACCTGCCAGGTAACGCAGCTGTCATTTGCATAATTCAGGCTATTCCTTGTCTTCTATTCTTGGGATGTTCTGCTGGCCAGGAGGTATTTCTGTGACATGGAAGTGCCTATGCATATGCATTTTTTTTTTAAATAGAATTTTTATAATTGATTTTTAGAGAGGGAGGAAAGGAAATGGGGAGCGGGAGGGAAAGAGGAAGAGAGAGAGAGAAAGAGAGAGAGAGAGAGATGTGAGAATGGACCATCCATAAGCTGCCTCCTGAGGATCCAGCCCTGAATGGAAATCGAACCAGCAACCTTTCGGTTTCCGGGAAGATGGCCAGCCCACTGCGCCACAGGGGCCAGGGCGATGTCTACTGTCTTCTGAGGAGCAGAGAGAAGAGCTGGAATGATCCGTATAATGAAAATGGCTTTGTCAAGTCCCTAGTCAAACAAGGCCAATCTCTGGAGTATCGACGCGGGGGTAGAGAACGCATTAAAACTCTGAAGAGCAAGAGCAGAAGGACATCCAGGTCCAGCAATGAACACCGAGGGGGCACGGGAGGAAGTGTGGGCATCAGTGTAAGGAAAGCATCCAAACAAAGGAGGGGTTGGAAGGTGCCTCCCCTCAATCTTCGGAGATGGGCTCATTTCCCTGGCCCCCCAATACCGCCCCCCGCCCCCCCACCACACACCACGGAGAGATTTGGTGTGTATGGGGCCAAAGGCAAGCGTCCCTCCTTCCTTCCCTTCCGCATCCCCCCTCCACCCAACCTCTTCCAGAAACATCACCGATTCCCTTCCACAAATAACTGCGATAGGATGCGGACGCCTTTCCCAAATAAACAATTGCCGGATTGTGCCCCGGGTGCCACGGGCCCAGCCCAGCGCACACAAAGGCCTGCTTTCAGGGGCGGCCCCTTCTCCTGCAGCGGCAGGATGGCTCGGACCACCTTCCCCCACCCCCTTCCCACCCCCCAATCTCTCCAGCAACTTCACTGCTGCGGTTCCATTAGACAAGGAGCAACAGGAAGCGGCTGCTACCACAGGGGAAAGGGACGAAGCCCTTTCAAGACAACAGCCATTGTTCCGCACACTTCCCGGTGCCCTTGACCTTGGCCAAGCCCACAAAGTGCCGCTTTCTCCAGCGCAGGGCTGCGGGCTCCCACGTCCAAAGGACACGATGATGGTTACGTGGGCTCAGCGCCCAGCAGGGGGCGTGTGGGAGGCAACCAACCAATGCGCTTCTCTCACATCAATGTTTCTCTCTCTCTCCCTCTCTCTCCCCGACTCCTCCCTCTGTGAAACCCTTCCTGACACGTCCGCCATGATTTGGAATCGGCACACGCTGCCACTTACATGCTCTACTGATCGTTTCAGAATCTGAGCAGAGTCGGAGGGACTAATATTTTTGCGCGCATTACTTTTCCTGGTTAAAACCGAAAGGAAGGTGTGGGCTGAAGAATAAAGACACATCCTCCGCTGCGTCCCACGATGTAAAGCATTATGCCTCCTTTCAGAATTAAACGTGAAAAGAATATACATTTATGTATATTTTAAAATATATTTTTTATTGATGTCAGAGAGGAAGGGAGAGGGAGAGAGAGAAAATCCACGATGTCTCTCTCTCACGTGGATGTTTCTCTCTCGCGCCTCCTCCTCCCTCCCTTCCACTCTCTCTGGATCCATGGAAATAATACCCTGAGGTGAGGATTAAAGAAATACATTTTAAAAAGGAACACATCCCACGAGATGTTATGAGAACCTCCCCTTGGGAGATGCTCACCCTCAAGTCAGGTAGCGAGTCATTTGTGTCCTAAAAGTCTTGTCAGTGTTTTGTGGGGCCAAAGGCCCGTCACCACGCCCTGTGAACGGTACACAGTGGGTTTGCCGGCCGCAGTGGCCTCGCTCCCTGCCCTCAGCGCATGTCCTCAACCAGGACCGGGAAAGGGGATAACCGTGGGAGCCCGCTAATCTCTACCGGACGCTGAGACCGCGAGGGAGTTCCCTGGGAGTTCTGGTGACGCCTCTGCGAAGCTGTTTATTTTATCCTCTTCCCACACGTGAGAGAGAGAGAGAGAGAGAGAGAGAGAGAGAGAGAGAGAGAGAGAGAGAGAGAGAGAGGCGCTCCGGTCACTCAACCGCAACTTTTTTTTTCTCCTCATTGAGTTCAGAGAGGACAGGAGAGAGAGAGGGAGAGAGAGAAACAGCCGTGGTGAGAGAGAATCGTGGACCGCCTGCCTCCTGCACGTCCCCTACTGGGGATGGAGCCCGCCACCTGGGCCTGTGCCCTGATGGGGAATCGAACCGTGACCTCCTGGTTCACAGGTCGATGCTCAACCACTGAGCCACACCGGCTGAGCTCAAGTATCTTAAAGCGCCGAGATGCAGCTAGCAATGGGGGTGGGGGGGGTGCTGGTTTGGGATCTGCTTTACGTCGGGGGCAGACGGCTCTCTGCCCACAGGATGGTCCCCCCAGAAAGGCCCTGTCCAGGCCCTGAAGGGTTCTTTGCGAGGAACAAGGCCCCCCGTCCACGTGGACTCATGTAGGCAGCTGCGACCAGGCCGCTCCCCACCCCTTGCTGGGTGTCTGTTTTGATAGCCGTTCATTGATGCCAAGGCAATGCCTGGCCCCTTCCTTCACCCCCGGCAGGAAGCTGAGGCAGGGATGACGGGACCCGGGGTGGTCACTCAGCTTCCCGTCCAGGTTTCAGGGGCCACAACAATGGGTTTCTGGGGCCACTAATAGGAAGCTGCCCACGGGGGACGGGACAGGGGTCCAGGGCCGGGATGCTGACCCCAGGTAGGAGTCACCCCTCCCCACCGCCATCAGCACTCCACCTGCCTCCTCTGAGCAGAGGGACCCCACCTGCCTCCTTTCGGGTGGTGTCGGGACAGAGAAATGACTCAGGCCCCCGTGGGTGACAGCCTTCTCTCGCCCTCATCCACTTCCCTTCTCCTGCTATCTCCCCCAAATAAATGAACACGCACCCCCCCACACACACATTCATGCCCACACAGGCTCAGGGTTCCTGTGTTACCGACAGTTGGAAAAAAGTCTGATCCGGCCCAGACGGCGGGGCTTAGTGGCTGAGTGTTGAGCTATGAACCAAGAGGTTGAGGTTTGATTCCCAGTCAAAGGCACATGCCCGGGGTGCAGGCTCCATCCTCAGTGGGGGGCGTGCAGGAGGCAGCCGGTCCATGATTCTCTCTCATCGTGGATGTGACTCTCTCCCCCGCTCCCTTCCTCTCTGACATCAATAAAAATATATTAAAAAAAAAAAAGTCTAAGCAGAACCACCCACATTGGACAATATCCTTTTAAACAAAAGCCCAGCTCAATGGCTGGGCCTGAATGAAACGCGCCTCCCCCTCCCGGGGCCTCATTCATAAAAACCCGCTCTGCCCAGGAGCTACAGGAACCCGCCTGGGTCTGTGTCCCGTTCTGGGAGGCAGAGGGCGAACAATGGAACAAACAGATGCCCTCACACGCCCCCGCCCTGGTGCCTCCTGCAGGGACCGCAGCCACCCGCCCGGGGCCTCTCGGGGTCTCCCAGGGTCTGTCACCCCAACACGGAGGGCAGTCTGCAGCGCTGTTTGCTGGGAGCGGTTGGAGGGCTCACGTGCCTGGCCTGTTTATTCAAACAATTCCCGTCCTCTGCTGAGTCACACGCCACCGCCCAGCCTCCCTGTCATTTAAAGACGAAAAGAAGAAATGGAAAAGTCAAAGGCCCCTCCTGGCAGGTAAGATGGGGATTGTCCGTCTACCTGATGGGGGGGGGGGGGGAAGGCACCCATATTGGGGTGACCGTGGCAACACAGCTCCAGGAGACAGAATGGTTCTAATTGTCCACTTAAAAAAAAAATCTATTATTATTTTTTTATTTTATTTCAGAGAGGAAGGGCGAGGGAGAGAGAGAAACATCCATGATGAGAGAGCATCATGGGCCCCCTGCCCCCTGCACGCCCCACACCGGGGATTGAGCCCACAACCTGGGCACGTGCCCTGACCTGGAATCGAACCCTGACCTCCTGGAAGACTGGACTTAAGCCATTGTCGTTGCCCTGATATCTGAACTGACTTGAGGCACATTAAGAACAAATTCTCTCCCAGCCCTAGACAGTTTGCTCAGTGGATAGAGCGTCGTCGGCCTGGGGAATCAAAGGGTCCCGGGTTCGATTCCGGTCAAGGGCATGGACCTCGGTTGCAGGCTGCTCCCGGGCCCTGGATGGGGCTCGTGCAGGAGGAAACCATCAAGGTGTTTCTCTCACACCGATGTTTCTCTCTCTCCCTCCCTCTCTCTCTCTCCTCCTCTCTCCCTAAAAATCAATGGGAAGACAATCT
This sequence comes from Murina feae, assembly GCA_004026665.1. Lineage (NCBI taxonomy): Eukaryota > Metazoa > Chordata > Mammalia > Chiroptera > Vespertilionidae > Murina > Murina feae. The sequence goes on from PVJC01030721.1 coordinate 9,376, forward strand.
CCGGGGGGAGGACTCACAACGACGACAACAATTCTCTCTCAGAGGGGAGGAGATCAGAGGTGCTCACTGGTCTGCCCTCCACTCTCGCAAAACCCACACGGGTCTTCCACATCTCACAGGTGTGGAGGGGGAGAGAGAGAGAGAAGTCGGTTCCATTTCCAGAAAATACCAGCTCTAACCCGCCCCCCCCCCTCCGCCCGCCCGCATCCTCCCGAACTTGGCACATCAGGGCTGCGAACGGGGTTCAAGTTCCCACACGCTCCTGCCAGGTGCCCCCTCCTCCCCGACCCCCACCGGCCGACGGCAGCAAACGTGAGCTCACCCATTTCCCCACATGCTCGCCCCCCCCCACCCTGCTCGGGAGACGAGAACCTAATTTGGAGAGGGCGAACGGAGCTCGTGAAACCCCCTGCTCTGTGGTTAAATCACAATAGCGCCAGAACCTCTTCAAAGGCAGACAATGTCAGGATAACCAGCCGCGGGCGAAGGAAACACGGCTCAGGGGAAGGATGCCAAGCCCTGGAGAGAGGTTCCCCCACACCTTGCGGGGGCTGCGCCCGGACTCCCAGCCAATTAACGAAGAAGGCAAATAAGATGAAAAATGTGTCCTGCCCGGCCGGTGGGTTGAGCACCTCAGTGGGCTCAGTGGGTTGAGCCTCGACCTAGGAACCTGCAGGTCACGGTTCGAGTCCCCATCAAGGACACATGCCCAGGTTGCGGGCCTGATCCCCAGTAGGGGGCGTGCAGGAGGCAGCCGATCTGTGATTCTCATCATGGATGTTTCCCTCTCTCTTTCTCTTTCTCTCTCTCTCTCCCCCTTTCTCTCTGAAATCAAATAAAAAAAATATTTAAAAAGTAAATAAACAACAAGAAATAAAAATGAAAACCTTGTCTCGGCCCGCTGACCCTGGGGGAGTGCTTTTATGCAGAGGGCCGCAGGCCTGTGGGTTTCCCATGCCCCGGAACACGCCTTACACACGAAGGAAAGGCACCCCTGGCCAGTTTCTGAGGAGCCCGAGGAAGGAGGGGGTGTGACCCATGGGGACGGACAGCGTCTCTGTCCCACTCCCACACATCTCCTGTTAATCATCCAATTGTTTCTTTTTTTTAAAAAATATTTCTGTATTGCTTTCAGAGAGGAAGGGAGAGGGAGAGAGAGAGAAAGAAACATGCATGATGAGAGAGAATCGTGGATCGGCGGCCTCCTGCATGCCCCCCAATGGGGATGGAGCCCACAACCCGGGCACGTGCCCTGACCGGGCATCAAACCACGACCCTCTGGTTCATAGGTTGGTGCCAACCACTGAGCTGCACCGGCCGGGCTGGCCTGTCTGCCTCGGCCTCCCGGCGTCTCTTTCTGAGTACGGGTCTCGCCTCATCCATCCCACTGCATCACAGCGCTTGGTCCCTGTTTCCTGAATGAACGGTGGCGCAGATGCCACTTTAAAAACCAGCAGCACGGACCCAGGGGGAGGGGCTGGGAGAGGCTGTCTCACCCAGGGACACGCCCTCTGAGGGGGTGCGCTTTGAACGAACCCCCGCGAGCCCCCACCCAAAGCGCCTCGCGTGTTGGATCAGCACCCCGAGGAAGAAGCTGGCGGGGGCACCCGGGGTCGAGAGGTGTGCCCTGTGCACAAAGGTAAACAAGTCGCGTTACTAAGTAACAGGCCACCATCTGCCACCCCGGCCGGCCGGGCGCCCCTATGCACACAGCCAGGGCCCCTCGCCCGGCGCTCCCTGCGCCAACACCGGGCCTCGGCGTCCCTTCCCCCTGAGTGGGCTTCACGGGCAGGGCTCTGACCACAGCCCGGGGGCCATCATCACCGAGCGCCCTGAGCTGGGAGTGCATCTCCGAGGTAGCAGAGACGACGGGGGGGGGGGGGGGGGGGGGACATCCCTGAAGCGGGAAAGTCACCTCCCTCCAGGCCACGGAGGGAGCAGGAGCCACATTTCACGGTGCTGCCGTGTGACCATGGCTCTGCGGTCAGGGCGCTTTGCCCCTAACGCAGGCAGGGAGAGAGCGGTGAGGAAGGTGGGGATTGTGGCCGGCTGGTGTGGCTCAGTGGTGACAGTCAACCTATGTGAACCAGGAGGTCGCGGTTCGCTTTCTCGTCCGGGCTCATGCCCGGGTTGCGGGCTCCATCCCCAGGAGGGGGCGTGCGGGAGGCAGCCGTTCCATGATTCTCTCTCATCATCCATATTTCTCTCTCTCTCTCCTTCTCTCTCCTTCTCCAACATCGATAAAAGTCTACTTCTTAAAAATTCCAAAATAAATAGGGATTGCAAATTACTAGGAGGAACACATGGACAAAAGGGAAGAAACTACCCTAAATATTAGGCACGTTCCATCTAGAAGTGAGGGGGGTCTCAGGACACAGCGTCTATAGAATGTGCTTGTCAGAGCGTGTCTTTGAGAAGCACAGAATTCTCACAGATCGGCCTGTGGATGGTTAACTTTCTAACTTGCTAACACATGAGGATATGTCCTGTAAGACAGAAAATCCATGACTCTTTAACCAGGCCTAGAGAACAAAGTTAAAATAGTAAGCGGCTGCCCCAGCCTGTTTGGCTCAGCAGATAGAGCATCGGTTGTGGCCTGAAGGATCCCGGGTTCGATTCCGGCCGAAGACATGTACCTCAACTGCAGCCTCCGTCTCCACCCCTGGTCAGGGAGCGCGAGGGAGGCAACCCCTCGATGTGTCTCTCGCACATCGATGCTTCTCTCTCTCTCGCTCTTTCTTTCCCTCTCCTCTCCCTTCCACTCTCTCTAAAAATCAACGGGGAAATATCTTAAAACGCATTGTGGTGGCCACTAGAACGGGCGGGACTAAGCCCCACTGCTCAGTGGTAACAGGGATGGGGCATCTGATCTCTCTCTCTCTCTCTCTCTCTCTCTCTCTCTCACACACACACACACACACACACACGCACACGCTGACTCTCCCTAAGCCCTGAGACATTCAGAGGCCTCCTTCCTCATGACAAACGCCCAACACCCTTTTAACACGGATCCTATTAGGGACCAGAGCAGATTCCCTCCCCCGTCGCCCCCCCCGCAAAAAAATACTTGTATTCCTTTCCTAACAGAGAGAGGGGCCGTTGGATAATTCTCACCTCTGTCCACGACCGACAAGTGGTTCTGTTGAGGCAACATATATTCTTTTGGACAAAGATGCTTCTTGTAACATTGAACTTTTTTAAAAAAAATATATTTTTTGATGATTTCCGAGAGGAAGGGAGAGGGAGAGAGAGAAAAAAACATCCACGATGAGAGAGAATCATGGATTGGCTGCCTCCTGCACACCCCACACTGGGGGTTGAGCGCGTAACCCGGGCCTGTGCCCTTGACCGGAAGTGAACCTGGGACCCTTCAGTCTGCAGGCTGACGCTCTATCCACCGAGCCACACCAGCCAGGGCAGGACACTGAGCTCTGAATGGAATTTTGGATCAAGCACGAAAGAATCTGGAGGGACGCGGCAGACAGGAATATCTGAGAAGGTGCATGCCCCAGAGGCTCCCCCGAGGGGCCCTGGGGGACAGGCAGGGCTTTGTGTCCACACAGAAGGGACAGGCTGGGCTCCTCAGGAGGACAGAGAAATCAACACAGTGGCAGACAGCGGCCCACAGAGCCACGCGTGTTTACCCAGCCCCAGCGCACAGCCGCATCCGGGTCAGCAGCCTGGGGCACTTCAATCTGCAGTTGGACAAACTATCAACTCTTATGGAGCCCCGATTCTTTTGTTGCTTAAGCACAGACTATCAGCACACAATACCCCCACAAAACATCAAAAGCAAACTTTTTTTTAAATCCTCACCCAAAGATATTTTTTCCATTGATCTAGAGAGAGAGAGTGGAAGAGAGGGAGGAGGGGTAATGGAGGGAGAGAGATACAGAGATAGAGATAGAGAGATAGAGAGAAACATTGATGTGAGAGAGACACATCTATGGGTTGCCTCTTGCATGTGCTCCAATTAAAAAGAAAAAAAACCCTCCAACGGTATAGCTTTAAAGGCCCACTTCAAAAGTGACACTTGCATATAGTTACAGTTAAGAAGAGGCATATCGCCTCCTTTGCAAAGAACAGAATTATCCATTTGCAAAGGCTCAGAGATACCCTTCTCCTTCAAGGAGAGGAGCAGGGGCCAGGGGCTGGGGAGGCAGGAGGCCAGGGCAATGAACACCACACCTCCATCCCAGACCCTGGAACGGGGACAGCTGACTTGCTAAGTTAAGCAGTATACTCCACACATGATGAAGATGACTGTGCTCTGCATTATGGTTGTGAGGTTCTGCCATAAACACACACACACACACACACACACACAGAAAAAAAAACCACAAAAAAACAACAACAAAGCAGCCAGCCAGCATGGCTCAGTGGTTGACTGTCAACCTAGGAACCAGGAGGTCACGGTTCTATTCCTGGTCAGGGCACAGGCCCGGGTTTTGGGCTCCTGCAGTAGGGGGCGTGTAGGAGGCAGCCGATCCATGGTTCCCTTTCATCATGGATGTTTCTCTCCTTCTCTCTCTCCTCCCTTCCTCCTTGAAATCAATAAAAATATATTTAAAATAAACAACAGCACACACACACACACACACACAAACAGGCTAGCCAGCTGACACCAACCTTATCAGCCCCCAGGGCTCCACATTAAAAACAAAAAAGCAAAGTCACAGACGCCATTGCACAGAACAACACGTTCTTGCAAACACTGGGAGGTGTTCTTTTTTTTTTCTTTCAAAGATAAATAAAGAAGGCATAACGTCCAAATAATGTAAGAACTTACGCACAAAGGAAAAAGTTGGCGATCACAGGCGTGAGAGGCTTAAAGGCTCGCCTGTTTGTCTTTCCATTCTAGACAAAGGCAAATGGACAGGGAAGTGGGCTGCAGAAAGTTAGCTGTGAGCCCAGGTACTCTGTCTTGAGAAACTTAAAAAAAGATTAAAGAGCCCCAGCCAGCATGGCTCAGTGGCTGAGCGTCGACCTATGAACCAGGAGGTCACAGTTCGATTCCCGCTCCGGGCACACACCCAGGTTGCAGGCTCCATCCCCAGTAGGGGTGTGCAGGGGGCAGCCGATCCATGATTCTCTCTCATCATTGATGTTTCTCTCTCTCTCTGAAAATCAATAAAAATATATATTAGCCCTGACCGGTGTGGCTCAGTAGATAGAGCGTCGGCCTGTGGACTGAACGGTCCCGGGTTTGATTCTGGTCAAGGGCATGTACCTTGGTTGCGGGCCCATCCCCAGTAGGGGGTGTGCAGGAGAGGCAGCTGATCGATGTTTCTCTCTCATCAATGTTTCTAACTCTCTATCCCTCACCCTTCCTCTCTATAAAAGATCAATAAAATATATTTAAAAAATATATATGTTAAAAAAGAAAGCAAAGCAAAGCAATGCAGAAGTCAGGAGGCAGACAGATCTGGGAAAGGACAGCCGACAGAAATTGGGGCAGTGGCAGGGGAAGTCCTGCTGAGTCTCCTCCCAGGAGCCAGCGGGCCAGGGAGAACCTCCCCACCCCATCCAGGTCCCATGACCCGCCCCTCAGGGCGCTGACGGATCCAGGCACCCGGGTGCGTATCCAAATGGCGCGGCAGGCTTAGGGGATGTCATCACCGACAGAAATAGACCCATTGCAACGCGGAACCCAGGCCTGGGCCGCCCTGCCAGTGACGTGCAGGGAAGGGGAGGGCGGCCGGCTGGCCACGGGCGCGGAGAAGGCTCACGTGGCACCGGGGGCTCGCCGCCCGCCCCACGCTTCGTCTGCCCCCGGCACCTGCTGGCTGTGTGTGTGACTGGTCACCGGCCAGAGAACAATGTCCTCCGCCGACCTGGTCCGAAGCCGCCCTGGGGGTGAAATCCACACCGCAGCCTGGACGGCCTCCCCGGCTCAGCCAGAGAGAGGATTTCCCAAGACGCGGCGGAGTCAACAGGTCCCACACGCAGACAGGGCCCTTTCCTGCCGCGAGCAGCTTTCCTGCGTTTATTCTTTTTTATAATGTACTAGGGGCCCGGTGCACAAAAATTTGTGCACTCAGCAGGGGTTGGGGGGGTACTTAATCCCTGCCTGTGCTCTCTCACAGTTTGGGACCCTGGAATCCATTGGGGCACACAGCACACACAGAGGGCACACCTCCCTGTGTGCTATGTGCCCCGCACCAATTTCCAGGCCTCAGACTCAGGGGCGGAGCTGGCTCGGATCCTCTGCCTTTCCCCCACCCCCCAGGCCGCCCAGCCGCCTGGAATCCATGGCGGGGGAGGGGGGGCCATGGGCACTCAGCGAGGCTATCCCTCCCTGAGTGCCCGTGCCCCCACCCCATCACAGATCTACTTCCAGGCTGCAGGGCAGCCTTGGGGCCTGGGCTGGCTTGCTCCGCCAGGCTCCCGCTGCCCTGCCGCCTGAAATCGATCGCAGGAGCACGGGCACACACGCCTCTGTGCCGGAGCCCCCGCGATCACGGATCTACTTCCAGCTGCAGGGCAGCCTGGGGGCCTGGGCTGCCCTACGGCCTGATATCGATTGCGGGGGCACGGGCACTCGTGGAGGTGTGTGTGCCTGGGCCTCCGCGATCACAGACCTACTTCTAGGCTGCTTTCTGCCTGGAGGTGTGGGGCTGTGGGCGGTCGCTCCTCCGGCCCCCCCACCCGTGTGGCCTGCAGGAAGGCAACAGATGACTGCGGCGGACACCGGGAGGCAAGCCTCCGGGTATCCGCTGCCGCCATCTTGGCTGGGCTAATTTGCATACAGCCACTCTGATTGGCTGGTGGGCGTGGCTTACCCTGTCTCGGAGAAACGGTTAATTTTACTATTTCGCTTTTATTAGTTTAGATTATTATTGATGTCAGAGAGGAAAGGGGGAGGGGAAGAGAGAGAGATATATAGAGATAGAGAGAGAGGGAGAGAGAGAAACATCAATGATGAGCATCATGGATCGGCTGCCTCCTGCACAGCCCCTACTGGGGATCGAGCCCGCAACCTGGGCCTGTGCCCTGGACCGGGAATCGAACCGTGACCTCCCGGTTCCTAGGCCGACGCTCAACCACTGAGCCACACCGGCTGGGCTCCAGCTACTTTCTTTGAAGCGGGTGCTCTGTTCAAGGAAGTCCATAGGTTTCTGTCCTTGTTCATTCAGAAAAATGTTTTGCTCTCCCACTTAATGATTAAACCGAGGAGGACGGACCACCTGCCACCAGGATCACTACTCTGAGTCCGGTTGGGTGAGCCAAGGGAACCGTAAGGAGATCTGGCTCCATATCGATCAGAAAAGGAAAAAAATAAATAAAATAAAATAGTCCGGCTGGTGTGGCTCAGTGGTTGAGCATCGACCTAGGAACCCGGAGATCACGGTTTGATTCCCGGTCAAGGGCACACGCCCAGGTTGCGGGCTCGATCGCCAGTAGGGGGCGTGCAGGAGGCAGCTGATCCCATCGATGATTCTCTCTCATCACTGATGTTTCTCTCTCTCGTGCTCTCTCTCTCTTTTTTTTTTAAGTGTTTTTATCAATTCTTTAGAGAGAGAAAGAAGGGAGAGGGAGAGAGAGAAACATCAATTTGAGAGGGAAACACTGATCAGCTGCCTCCTGCAGGACCCCCAACCGGGCACAGGAGGAGGATGCGCAAGCAACGGAGCCACACCAGCCAGGGCTCTTGAGTAAAAGGAAACAAAATAAGTTAAGCCATCTGAGGAATGTTCTTTCCCCACCGTCTAAATATTGAGAAGCTGCATTTTAGAATCCACTGCCTTGGAAAAGCCATTACTATACATGAGGCGCGAAGGTACCCATTCATTTGTGCTGGGTTACATAACAGAAAAACACACACACACACACACACACACACACACACACACACACACCTCCCCTTCTCCTGGGAATTTCCAGAACCCTGTCGCACAGCCAAGAAACACTGACCTTGAAGGCATTGTTCTCGAGCGAAGTGGACTGAGTGCCGGGCGGATGTTACCACTCCGTGCCCAATGCCCGCGCTGAAGGCTGCCCCCGCGCCCACACTCCACGAGCTGACGCCCCTGCCAGTGTGTGAGGCTCACGCATAATTCCCCGTCTTATTGAAAACGGACCGTGCCCTGCCAGACCACTGACACCCAAAGGCTCCCCTGCTCCCCAGGGGTCCCTGTCTATTCAGCAGCAGGAAGACAGCCGGCTTGGAGGCTGGGGGTGGAGGGCGTTTCCATTGTTTTTAAGAGGCACAGCCCCAGCCAGCGGTCACGGGAAAAGGCACAGAGACGAAGGTCAGCGCCAGGGGGCTCAGGTGGCTCCCCCTCCAAGGCCACAGCCGGCCACTACGAAGGTGGCTCGGCCCTGGCCGGTTTGGCTTAGGGGACAAAGCGTCGGCCTGCGGACCGAAGGGGTCCCAGGTTCAATTCTCGGTCAAGGGCACAGGCCCGGGTTGTGGGCTCCATCCCCAGCGTGGGGCGTGCAGGAGGCAGCCGATCCATGATTCTCACTGTTGATGTTTCTCTCTCTCTCCCCCTCTCTCTTCCTCTCCGAAATCAATAAAAGAAAAAAGAAAGAAAACACACCAAATAGCTCAAAGGAATCTCTCCACCTGGAGCAACTGTGAAATTTAAATGCAGGCTACGATGAGGAGCTAAGTGTGATGCAGCGCGCGCATGCGTGCACACACGCACCCACCCCCGTGGGGACACCCGAGGCCTGACACAGCGTCCAGCACACCCCGCGACCCAGGCGACACCCTCCCTGGCGCCCCGGGATTCCAGCGCAAGGCTGATGGCAGCAGCGAGGCCCGACAAACAAAGCCGCCTGTGAAACCAGAAACCGCACAAGGTCACGAAAAGCGGCGAGAACTTGCCAATCCCCACAGCCCTTCGGGAAGGAACTTTGCGAAAGCTCCCGGGGGTGCAGGGCTGCGGCGAGGCGGGCCTGACACATACCTGAGACCGCGGGAGCCCTGTCCCGCGCCGCCCCGCCCGGAAAGACCATTCAAGGTCACGGGCGTGGAAGGTGTGGGCGGGACTCTTTCAGGCTTATCGGTAGGATAACCTTCAGGAGGCCCAGACCAAACAACCAGGCGCTGGAAACACACACACACACACACACACACACACATACACACACACGGCGGGGACCGCAGACCACCACGCACGCCCTTGCTCTGTGACGTGGCCTCAGGTGAGCTGAGAGGTGAGGGCGGGTCGGCAGGGACGACAGGGGTCACCTCAGCACCTGGGGGCCCCACACTCAAACCTGGAGGAGCTGGTGGAAGAAGCTTTGCAACGTGACACTTGTGAAATCAAGTACTTCGAAGGCGATTCTGCTAATAATGAATGTCTTTTAAAGAGAGAGAGACCTGGCCGGTTTGTCTCAATGGATAGAGCGTCGGCCTGCTGACCGAAGAGTCTCGAAGTCGATTTTGGTCAAGGGCACGCACCCTGGTTGCAAGCTCCATCCGAAAGGTGCGGGAGGCAAGCAATGGATGTGTCTCTCTCACATTGATGTTTCTCTCTCTCTCTCTCCCCGCCTCCCTTCTATTCTCCCTAAAAAAATAAAAATAAGTCAATGAAGAAAATATCCTCAGGTGAGGATTAACAAAAACAAAACAAACAAACAAAAAAAAACAGCAACAAAAACACAGAAAAAAACAAAAAACGCCAAATAGCAAACGGGCTCACATTTCACATCGTATAAATGTCTTCATATGGAAGCTCGGGGTGGGAGGGCAGCACTGTCCACTCCTACTTGAAAATCAGATGGCTCTGCAAAAGGTGTAGAGAGGGCCTCTGGTGTATATTTCCCTTGGAGACTACACAGCACTTAAAATCAAAATTATTAAGAAAAAAAAAAAAACACACACAAAAAAAACCCCAAATAAAAAACAAGTAAATCTCAGTGCATAGGAAGGTACCAGGAGACCTGAGCCCAGTTTCCCGGACACGTGAGGTCATCCAAGGTGCTTGGCTGGTGTGGCTCAGCGGTTGGTTGCCGGCCTATGAACCAGGAAGTCACAGTTCTATTCCTGGTCGGGGCACCTGCCTGGGTTGCGGGCTCCATCCCCAGTGTGGGGTGTGCAGGAGGCAGCCGGTCCATGATTCTCTCTCCTCATTGATGTTTCTCTCTCCCTCTCCCTTTCCCTCCCCATTCTTCTCTGAAATCAGTAAAAATATGTTTTTCTTAAAAAAAACACACACACACAAACTCATCCCAGGTCCTGAAGGGTAGCGAAGATGAGGAGAGAAACTGTGTCTTTCCACCTGACAGCCTGCAGCCCAAGCAACCGTCATTTGCCTCTGTCTGTTTCGTTTCCGACACCTCCCTTCCCGTCCACCTGAAACTTCCCTCCTTGCGAGGAGGCAGGCACAGGACTCTTCCAAACAGAGCCACGGCGAGAAGGCAGACGGAGGCACTCGGGGGAATGTCTGTTCTTTAGCTGCATTCTCAGGAAAACACCCCCCCCCACACACACACACATACACAAATATGCAAAAAATGCTAAGGATCTGACTGAGAGATAAGAGGGCAGAGCACTCCCCACCCCTTCCCTGTCCTAACAACACCGGCAGGAGGGAACCCCAACCTGCCCAGGATGCTGTTGGCCCAGACAAAAAAAGGGGTTCAAGGGAAAAGCTCTGCCCAAGCTCACTGCCCCTTTTCCTCCTATTTTAACTACGAATCATGCACTTTATTATATACCAGTAGCCCAGTGCACGAATTCGTGCATGGATGGTATCCGGCCAGCTCGCCCTGACTGAGGCTGATCAGGCGGGATGGCAGAGGGAAGGGGCCCAGGCGGTTAGCGGGTTCCCCCCCACCCCCACAAGTTGAACTCCCAGTCAAGGGAACAGTTTGCATATTACTCTTTTATACTATAGGATATTACTGATTTCAGAGAGGAAGGGAGAGGGAGAGAAACATCAATGAGGAGAGAGAATCATGGCCCAGCTGCCTCCTGCACGCCCCTCACTGGGGATGGAGCTCACGATCCAGGCATGTGCCTGACCGGAAATTGAACCGTGACGTCCTGGTTCACAGGTCGACACTCAACCACTGAGCCACGCCTTGGCCAGCTTCCCATGCGAGATTTTCCAGCGCTTTCCTCTCTCCCCTCGTGGCTCTGGGTCCTGTTCTCCCTGTCCATCCTTCCCTGAAATGCACATGGAATGCAGCAGAATCTGGACACTGATGACAGGCAGCACCCACGGCTGGGTGCCAACACCCTGTGTCTCCTCTTGAGCCCTCAAGCCATCGAGGCCCACGACACCCCAGTGCCCCCCTGCGGCACGGCAGCCGCCCCGCGAACACGCAAAGGGTCACCAGGAGCACCGCCCACACGAGCACCACCAGACCTGGGCCCGCGCGCGCGCGCGCGCACACACACACACACACACACACACACACACGACAGGGCAGCTCGCCATGCGCCGCCATGTGGTGCCGTGGCCCGGGATCTCCCGGGAGGTCCCACTCCGCACGCTCCCCGTGCTACACCCGCCGCCCGTCTGTTTGACGTCTGGCACGAGGCAGCTTTCCGGAATCTGTCGCTCTGAGAACGTTTTAATAAAGGAGCCATCCACAAGCACAGGATGGCGGCCAAGAGAAGAGCTGAGCAAACGCTCCCCCCCCCCCACACACACGTTTTCAACACTCCCGCCTTTGCTTGGTCTGTTACAAATAATACAGAAAACAGACGTGAGGCATCTTACATATCAATACTCCAAACCGGGCAGTGGGTTGGGGTTCCCAAATAGGAATCTCCATGTTGTCAAAAAAAAAGCGAACCAGTGGTTGAGCATCGACCTAGGAACCAGGAGGTCACGGTTCGATTCCCAGTCAGGGCACAGGCCCGGCTTGTGGGCTGGATCCCCAGTGTGGGGCGTGCAGGAGGCAGCTGATCCATGATTCTCTCTCATCATGGATGTTTCTATCTCTCTCCCCTTCCTCTCTGACATCAATAAAAATCTAAACATATATAAAAGGCTCATATGCAAAGTGTCCCCTCGGGAGTTCAACCAGGAGACCGGGATTTCAATTGCTTGCCATGACATGCGCTGACCACCAGGGGTTGGTGTGGAC
>PVJC01030722.1:0-14514 GCA_004026665.1 Murina feae
CCATCTGTTTTCCCTCTTTAAATCCTTTCAACATTATCAACAATCACCATACCACCAACAAATATACCCTGAACGTTCTGCTGTTTTCCATTACCTGATGGGGCGTGGTAGTTTGACAAATGTCTCAGGTTGCACTTAACTACAAAGCCCTTATAGGATTATTACTGGTGGATAGCATGGGCTTTGAAGTTAAACTTGAGTGTATATTCTCACTCATCCATTTCAGCTACTTGAACTTGGACAAATTACTTGACTTGGGCAGGACCTAATTTTTACAAATGGAAAATTGGAATAATGATATAAAATATTCAGGTAATATAGTAAGAATTAAATGAGACAGAACTTGTATTCTATACATGGACCTTCATATACGAAGAATTAAATAAAAATAACTATTATTATTATAAATCTGTGAGCATATTTTCATGAGTAACCTGAGACTAAAGTAGAAAGCAATTGCAATTTATGGAGTTACTGTTCTGAGTCTGGCGCTAGGTTAGGCACTTAACATATGCAATATCTAATTCTCACAATAACACGACACAGAAAAAGTATGAATTTCATCTTTTAGATGAAGAAATGGAGGCTTAAGAGATTAGTAACTGCAAGCCATGGAGCTAGTAATAAACTGCCCTGAAACACTTCACAACATCTACCCCAGGTTTTGGCTTTTTTTTTTTTTTTTTTTTTTTTACTAAGTTACATTGTCACCTCACCATCCTCCAAGAAAATACCTTCTTTCTCTTATTACTTATTCAAACATCTGCCTGATCTGAGACACCAGGAGGAAAATCACTCGTATTTCGGTCCCTAAAATGAAATAAGATCTGAAGTGAGAAAGTGCCTTTTCTTTTCCCAGCTCCCCCAAAGGAAAATCCAGAATCTCAGAACATGAATTTTAAAAGAATGGGAAAGGTTCAGTTTAACTCACTAGATGGTTAAGAATTTAAATTCCTTTCCAAAAAAAAAAATAAAATGCAATACTGTGTTACTGAAGCATAAATGTATGCCTGAAGGGGATGTGGCAAGCCTGAAAACAGCCATTAGCCACTCACCCAGGCTGGCCAGCACCCCAGGGTGGGGACACCCATCTTGAAGCGGCTGTGGCCAATCTGCAACAGCCATCAGCCACTCACCCAGGCTGGCCAGGCACCCCAGCGGGATCCCTACCCTGATCCAGGACACCCTTCAGGACAAACCAGCCAGCTCCCACCCATGCACCAGGCTTCTATCCTATATGATAAAAGGGTAATATGACCTTAACAGCAGAACAACTGGGAATGACTGGTCACTATGACACACACTGACCACCAGGGGGCAGATGCTCAATGCAGGAGCTGCTCCCGGTGGTCAGTGCACTCCCACAGGTGGAGCTCTGCTCAGCCACAAGACAGGCTGCCAGCTGCTAGCACAGCTAAGGATGCAATACCTCCTGCCTCCTCAGCAAAGCTAAGGATGTCCGACTGCAGCTTAGGCCTGCTTCCCACTGGCAAGTGGACATCCCCTGAGGGCCCCCGGGCTGCCAGAGGGTTGTCTGGCTGCCAGCTTAGGCCCAATCCCCCAAGAAGCAGGCCTAAGTCAGCAGGTGGACATCTCCCGAGGGGTCCCAGATTGCTAGAGGGCACAGGCCGGGCTGAGGGACCCCCTGCCCCCCAAGTGCACAAATTTTTGTGCACCGGGCCTCTAGTTACTGTACAAAAGCAAAACAAACAAGCAACAGCAACAAAAACATTTTACCTGTTTTGCTATTGGGAAAGAGGGGTCAGAATTGCAAATCCTGTCCTGGGATAGTTGAACTTTATATAAACACTATATACTACTTAAGTGGGAATTTGCAAATCCACTGTCTTGGTCATTTGAACGTAATATGGGAGCTGGTATTTCAGTTCCTCTGTTCAAGTTCTCTACATGGCTGAACAAGTGATCTGGGTGTGGTTTTTATGATTATTTCTGAAGTTGGAATCCAAGCTGGAGAAAGGTGTAGCATTGCCTCTTGGCTTTCTTGCCTGCTTCTAAAGGAATGCAGGAGAGATGCCAATTTCATTGAACTTTAATTCAAGGATTCTTGCAAAACAACACTTATAAATGTCTGCCTTTTTTTGAAAAGAGCATCATTTGTAGACAATGCTTTCATGTTAATGTCAGTAGCTTCATAAATTTAGGAAAACTAAAATAATTTCTTCTGAAGTGTGATGGAAATTTTGAATTGGAAATTTTTAAAGGACAACATTTTTAGGTCATGCAGCCATTTATTCCAAGCAGTTTTCAGGGAAGAAACACTATCCATTGTTGAATGCCCTTATCTTCCATGTCTCTTTGTATTGAATTTAAATTGTCAGATATTTTCATCACAGGAATATCTGCACCTTGAATTCTTGGAATGAATAAATTTTATATGTGGATGACGAAGGTTCCTATTTTTTACTTCTTTTATGAGTAAATTAAGCTATAGCAGGTTGTCAATCCACAATACAATTTTGCTTTTTTCCCTTTTACTCTCAGTTTAAAATTGAACTTGGCCCCCTAATAGAAAACAGCAACTACATTAAACTTCTTAAAAAAGCTTTTTCATATCTCTTGAATCAAAGGTCTGCTTTGCACAAGCTGGGTAGGTTGATTATGGCTGGCATTAAATCAATGTATTGAAGGCTAAAGTTCTTTTTCCATAACACAAACCCAGCATGCATAGCTGTGGCTAAGCCTCCATTACTCTCCCCTACTGAGGTGTCTCAAACCAAATTCATAGGGGACCTCCTTCAGTAATTTCTGAGTTTCTATCTTCACATAATCTTTAGATGTTCTCCCCTGATTGTCAGAAAGGTATGTTTATCAGTTATTGACACTGCAAAACAGTGTCCATACAAACAAACAAAATTAGCTGCAGCGTTTTGCCCAGGGAACTGCCAATAGAACACTTGCTAAACTCTAGCACTTCTGATTGCCACTGACTTAAGCCAGAACATGTATTGATACCCTCCCTACTCCATAAAATTTGCCAGCTGTCTTACTACCATCCCATTAACCCATCCCAAGCTCCTACTCATAATGAAGAGTAATGTCAGGAGAGAATTATGTGACCCTCAATAAATAATGCCTCTTTGTAAAAGTGTTTAAACAAGTATTTACATGAGAGTTTCTTGACCCAGGGGTGATTTACCATGTAGGCTCATTCCTTTCAAAGCAAGTAATTACTTTTTGAAATGAGCATTATCAGGAAGATCGGCAAAAAATGTGTTTAGAGTTTTATCTCACATTCAACAAGACTACTAATTGTATAAAGTCATTTTTCTGTACCAGAATGTTTTCTCCAGTTCTCGAGGAGCTTACCTGTTTGTCCAGTTGCTGCCAGATAATTACATATGCAATTAAAGCCATGCTCCAAACACTCATGTGAGGAAACTAAGAAATCCTTGGTTCAATACTTAGAGCTGCTCAGGTAATACACTGTACTATAGTTTACTGCCTTTTTATTAGGTAGCATTTCTAAAATGATAGAAGAAGGTGTCATGTTTTATATAATTGCACTGATGGAAAAATGCAGACCTGAGTAGATTTGAGATTTTAGAGTCAGAGATCTATAGGTTGGGGCAAATGTAGATTTACAGTTATGAGTATGCAAAACAAGAGTTTATTCTTGTATTGTTATTTATTAATAATTGTGTTATGTTCCATCTGAACAACTTTAACCCTACTTTTGCCCCACCCTGTATGTTAGATATCTTTGATTTGGCCTTGGGTCTCAATTTATTAATTATGTGACCTTGAATTGCAATATACCTTCTCTGTCAAGTGTAATTTTTAATAAAATTTATATACCTAATAGAATTATTATGGATAAACTGTGATTTAATATTTTCAAAATATTTAGAAACAGTAAAGTTCAATGATGACTTAAAGGATCAAATTCCTCACTTCAACATGTGAAAAATTAAGCACAGAAATATTGGTGGCAAGATATCTGAGAGGGTTTTCTGTAATTGATTGATTTTAGAAAGAAAAAAAAGGGAGAAAGAGAGAGAGACATGGAAGTGAGAGAAAAACATCAATTGGTTGTCTCTTGTACTTGCCCAGACCAGGGATTTAACTGACAACCTAGGTACGTGTACTGACCAGAATCGAACCCACAACCTTGGGTACATGGGATGATACTCCAACCGAGTCACCCAGCCAGGGCTAATATCTGAGACTCTTAATGAAACTGATATGAGATGAATATATATATTTCCTAATCTAAACTTAGAGGTGATGGAAAGCTTTGATATTTCATTCAATAAACAA
Source organism: Murina feae (assembly GCA_004026665.1). NCBI lineage: Eukaryota > Metazoa > Chordata > Mammalia > Chiroptera > Vespertilionidae > Murina > Murina feae. The sequence goes on from PVJC01030722.1 coordinate 4,279, forward strand.
TTCACTGTATATATTATTATCTAATCTAATAAAAGAGTAATATGCAAATTGACCCTCACTCTGAGACACCTAAGACACGCCCACCAGCCAAGCCATGCCCACCAGCCAATCAGAGTGACTGTATGCAAATTAACCCAGCCAAGATGGTGGTTAATTTGCATACACAGGCGGGAGCAAAGACTGAAGACAGCATGGAAGGAAGCCAAGTGCTGCAGAAGGGAGTGAAAGTGCAGAGAAGGGAGGGAGCAAGGCAGTGAAGATGGGAGGGAGCAAAGTGGGGGAGACAGGAGGAAGCAAAGGCAGTGCAGATGGGAGGAAGTGAGGCAGTGGAGCCTGCCTCTCGGGCTTCGCTCCCTTCTCTGCTTCGCTCCGGCTCAGGAAGCCTGGTTCTTGCAGGAATAGGCTGAGGAAGCCCTATTCTTGCAGGAATCTTCCTGCAATGGCCCTCTAGTATATTATAAGCAGAAAAGAAAACATAATCCTATGACTGTCCCCTGAAGGAGTGACCAAGCCTGAATGACAAATCTGTAGAACTAGTGTTTGGGTTCTAAGGATCTATAGATGCTCTTTGAATGATATTACCTGAGAGTGGCAGTTTTTATTCATCTGGGAATGACTACCCCAACAATTCCTTGGGGTGGGAGAGTTTACAAATCCTGAGAGGTTCCCTCTAACTCAAGACTTATTGGGAAGCTAGTCATTGCAAGAGACTTACTCAATGTTATACCCGAGGAGAGTGGGTGATGGGGGCTCAAGCAGCTGGGAGATTGCAGGTAATATTTTTAATGTTTGTTGGGCATCTATAAATAAATCTCCCTACCAAAGCACGGTCTAGCACTAAGTAAACATGTGGCACTTAAAAAGTAGTTGAGCTCTTTATATTCCCAAGTCTTTAGCTGAAAAGTGAGGACAATAGTTCTCCTACCTGCCTTTTAGGGTTTCTTGAGAATTAAATGATATAATGATTGTGAAAGTGCAATAGACACTGCATCGTGCTATAAATTTGAGGAGAATTTTCATACTAACATGCCTCTGTCATTAGGAAATTCTACTCTCTTACTTAATGTTTTATTTTTTTATTAACAAGAGCAAAATATCTCTGTTGGATTATTTTCTTTTAATGTCCTCTCTAAACATTTTTAAAAGTTTCCCTACTTTCCTTAAAATAATTTTTGATTTCTATGGAAAACTTTCACATTACCCAAATGAGAGGCCTCCAGAATGAAAGATTAGGATATCAATATTTCTCTTGATTTTACCTACTAACAGAAAGGATGGTAACTTCTCATGATAGGACCTAGTCTATAAATCATTTTTAATAGACTATATTAAAAGTTACTTAATGAAATACTAGTGACAAAGTGTGGTGAGCTATGTTTCTGCATGAAAATGTCAAAGGAAAGGAAGTGAAAAATATCAGATAAGTTTATATCTGGTAAGGAAGATAATTCAAGCCAAATGTATTTGATAAAAGCCCAGCGGTCTCCATCGCTGTCTGGGGAAATTGATTTAAAAGACAATAAAGTAATAGTCTGCTTGAGCCCAAAGGCTACCCACAAATCTCTGTCAGATATGGACATGGACATAACACAGCAGGGGAGGGGGTAAAAGGCATTCTTTATTTCAAAAACAGACATTGTCAAAGAAAATAAAGTCTGAGGGAGTATGTAGAAGATTATATTTATAAAAACTTTTAACTTTTCTCTATTTCTGATATAGTACTCATTTCTCCCCACTTCTGTTTGAGAATGAAATAAAAGAAAATGCCTCTATGCCAGAAGTTTCATAAAGCTCTAGACACAACACTAGAAAGATATAGCAAAGCAGAAAAAAAAATGGTGGTTTCTCGAAAAGGACAAATATATTAACCGAAGGGACTAAAAGAAATCTTTAGTCTCAGAAAATGAAGAGTGAAAATATATATGAGTTTACCCTTACAAAATTCTAAAGGGTGTGGATAATCTGCCTAAAGACTTGTCTGGTACTTAGCGTACCAGGATCAATATCTAGAGCACTCTCCAAAAGCCTTGAAGAGGAAGGAGTAGGGCAATTAAGAAGTTGGTAGGCCTGGCAGGGTAGTTCAGTTGGTTAGAACATCAACCCATTTAATCCCTCATCAAGGCACATATAAGAATGAACCAATGAATGCATAAATAAGTAGAACAACAAGTTGATATTTCTCTCTCTCTCTCTCTCTCTCTCTCTCTCTCTCCTTTCTCTCTCTCTTTCTCCCCCTTCCTCTCTCTCTCAAATCAATTTTTAAAAATTGGATTATTGCAGGAAAGAGAAACCTTGCTATACCCTTATGATTACACAGACTGACAAAATGAATAGGCTTATGAAGAATAACAAATTAAACTGTGTAGTTGAGAGAGCGATACTACACTATTAATCAAAGCTAAGACGTTTTCAGTGAAAAAGAAAGCCATAACCGTCTCATCTTTCTTGGAATGTCTGCTCATTAGAAGAAAGGGAAGAATGTGTGAAAAGGAAAGAATGAAGATGGTCATGTACCTGCTGGGTACTAGGCGTTCGGCTTGGCACTTTTGCGAGAGTCACTTCATTTATCACTCACAGAACCTCTGTTGCAGATGTGAAATGTGAAAATAGGTACCTTATCCAAGTCAACATAGGCATGAAGAAACAGATCCAGGATCTGTCTACAGATGCCAGTGTTCCTATTTTTCTACTATGCCACTGTGTTTATTCAACAAATAATTACTGAGTATCTATTATGTGCCACACACTGGGAGTACTAGTGAACAGGGCAACAACCTCCCTCCCATCATGGAATTTACATTCTAGGTAGACCATTCTAGGTGTCTAATTTTTCCAAGACTACTTATTGAAATGGTTGTCTTTCTTACAAAGAATTACTTTTTTACTTTTGTAAAAACCAGTTGCGTATTTGTGTGGATGCATTTCTGGGTTTTCCATTTTGTCCCATTCACCTATCCACCTATCTGTGAGTCTTTCTGCCAATACCACATAGACTTGGCTACTCTATTTGTACAACTTGTTTAGGTATTGTATTTCTATAACTGGGTATGTTAATTATAGATTGTGTGTACAAAGTATGTTTTCTAACCATAATGGAATCAAACTAGAATCAATAACAGAAAGATAACAAAAATCTCAAAACACTTGGAAATTATACAGTAGACTTTTAAGTAAGCCCAAGGTTAAAGAGAAATTATCAAGGGAGTTAGTTTTTACATTCACTTTGTTGGTGGGTGCATGATGGAGTGCACCCTGGCAGAATTGTCTACATTTCTTTACAATTTGAAGAAATTCCCTTCTACTTCTGTTTTTCTGAGAGGTTTTTGTCATGAATGGATGTCTAATGTTTTCAATGCTTGGTTGGCATTGATTGAAATGACCTTGTGATCTTTCTTCTCTGACTTATCTAATAATAAAACAGCCTTATGTTGATATCAGGATAGCAATTAGCTAAAAAGAAAAGAAAGTGTTCTTTTCTTATATTCCTCCTCCACCAGGTTCCCACTCCAGCCCCACCCTTCACCACCCAACTGTCTGTGTCCACAGGTGAGATCTTTGGTTAATCTCTTCCCACCCGCCTCCCCTTTTCTCTCTGAGATTCATCAGTCTGTTCCCTGCTTCGATGCCTGTGATTCTTTTTTATTCACCAGTTTATTTTGTTCATTAGATTTCTTATTCTTTTATTCTTCATCATTTGTTAATTGGGATTCTTATTAATTTTAAGACTATTGACATTTCAAATATACAACAAAGTTTTTATGATGAAGAGTTCACCAATAGATAGGATAATCAGTGATATTTTACCTCATGCAAAATATTTCCACTTGATTTATTTCCCTAAATTAGTATTTTAAAAACAAAAATAAGTTTCAGAGTATTTTTTATCAAATGAGATCTTAAATGTAAGTCATAAATGCTCTAAAGAAAACAAAATAAAGCTGGTCAGATTAATTGGACAGGAAAAGGTCCTGACTCATAGATTGCTCCCCTACACTGTTCCCTCAAGGTCCTTAGAGCTCAGAAGAGGACCTTTGAAGCAACACAGTGCAAAGTCTCTGCTTTAACGAAAGACTGACTACCAAAATGCTCCTAAACTGGCAGTGCCCATACATACAATGCCTTAGGCCACCATTGCTTACTGAGGAAGGAATCTAATAGTCCCTAATTTGGTCATTGAATTGAAGTAGAATGATTTAAGCTCAAGTACGGTTCCTTCTCTGCCCATAGCTTGTCCTATGATCTTAACTATTCTGTTTCTCTTTATATGTAACCCATCATCTATAAATAAAGTTGATATCAGAAAGGACACTTAATTGTGAAGCAGGAGACACTTTCTAAGTCAATCAATCTCTATCAAATTGGCTTGAACAAAATCTTCTTTATTTCAATTTCTCTATTTACATATTGACATGATGAATTATCACAGGGGTTAGTTGATTTATATCATGCATATGCAGGGAGAGGAAGAGAGAACATAAATCTACTAATGATTTAATTGTGTATCATTCAGTTATAATACCAAAATAAATGTATAAATTAAAAACATGAGAAAACTAAAGAAATTGAAATTCACAACATTGATTTAATATACAATTAATGTCATTTTCTGATAATATATAACTGGTCACAAAGTAAATATGCCACTGACTGCTACCATGCAAGTTCTTCCATATTTCATCCCCAGACACCTCCATGCTTGAGGGTCAATGTTCATCTCTGTGATTCTCCATTTGAACTGTAATGAAACCTGCACTTGTACAGTGTACCTCAATGCCATTTGGTTGTCGTTGAATGGGGATACATTATTTATACTCCTTTAATTTGTCTGGGATATTACAAAAAATCTAGTTGGAGACATTACAGTTGTAATGAGCAACACAAACAAATGCACTGATATCACAGGCCAGTCCTTGTGTAAGGCTAGTACAAAAATAATCCAGAATATTTATTTTGTTGTTTTTTGTTTTGTTTTTTACTAAAATAAAATTCTTCTAGAAAATATCTGTATTTAAATTTTTTTCACATTCAAGTTTGGAAAATATTTTAAAAAGTTGACAGGGTGCTATGATTTATACTAGTAATAATCCTATGTAATAAAGAGGTAATATGCAAATTGATCATCACACCTTTGCTAAGATGCCTGCCCCTATGTCATCACAAGATGACCACTACAAGATGGCCAGCAGGGGAGAGCAGTTGTGGGTGATCAGACCTGCAGGGGAGTGCAGTTGGGAGCAACCAGGACTGGAGGGGAGAGAAGTTTGAGGCAACCAGGCCTGCAGGGGAGGGCAGTTGGGGGGAACTAGGCCTGCAGGGGAGGGAAGTTTGGGGCAATTGAGCCTGCAGGGGAGGGCAGTAGGGGGTGACTAGGCCATCAGGAGAGCAATTAGTCTTCAATCAGGCTGGCAGGTAATTGGTTAGGGTACAATAAGGCTGGCAGGCAGAAGCAGTTAGGGGCAATCAGGCAGACAGGCAAGCAAGCGGTTGGGAGCCAGTAGTCCCAGATTGTGAGAGGGATGTCCAACATCCCTCAAGGTGTTTCAGGTTAGAGAGGTGCAGGCTGGGCTGAGGGACACCCCTCCAGTGCACAAATTTTGTGCACCTGGCCTCTAGTAAAGGCATAATTTGCTAATTAGACTGGATGTCCTTCCAGATGAAGCTGGGACTGCAAGGGCCAAGGCAAGCCATCATGGATGCAAGGGCCAACCACCTTGTATGAATTTTGTGCATTGAGCTTCTAGTATTCTTATAATATCTCAAATGCTCTAATTACTGTTTTAGGGCACTGTTTTCTGAGCTAGGATGTCAAGATTCCATCCCCCAACTCACTGTCTCTATACCCCCATCTTTCTGAGAGAGAAAAATGAGTTATTTTTAGCTCTTAAGAAAGATTAACTTGTTCCTCTGTTTTCTCATTTGTAAAATGGGAACAATAACCTATTTACAGGTTGATATGAAGATGAAAGAAGATTATACATGTAAAAGTATATTATAAACTACTAGAGGCCCACAGGGATCGGGCCTAAACTACCAGTCAGACATCTCTCTCACAATCTAGGACTGCTGGCTCCAGTTTGCTTACCTGCCTGGCTGCCTGCCTGACTGCCGCTAACTGCTTCTGCCTGCCAGCCTGATCACCCCCTAACCACTCCCCTGCCAGCCTGATCGTTGCCTAAATGCCTTCCCCTGCCAGCCTGGTCACCCCCAACTCCACTCCCCTGCAGGCCTGATTGCCCATAACTGCCCTCCCCTGCTGACCATCTTGTGGCTGTGGGCACCCCCACTTTGAGGGCGTGGCAGTCAATTAGCATATTCCCTCCTTATTGGCTGTGGTTGCTACCATCTTTGAGGGAAGGGCAGTCAATTAGCACATTCTCTCTTTATTGGCTGTGGGCACCGCCATCTTTGTGATGTCGTGAGGGTCAATTAACATATTCCCTCTTTATTAGTTAGGATAAGACACAACAAAATACTTCCTATTGTTAGTGTCTGCATTCTATTCACATTCTATTCTATCATTTTTCAAAAGAAAGAGCTAGGAGAAAAGGAGAGATAAATAGCATAGTTAAGTTTTAATTTCAAAGAACTAGATATTGTAGAAACACTTTCAGATCATATTTAGCCCCTCTTGGTTCCTCCATTTTTACTTAAGTAAAACACTTTTACCTAACAATTACATTAATGCTATGGAGAACATGAAAACTTTGGGTAATAGAAATTGTGGTTTAATGTCATGTCAAAAATGATCTAAACAAGGTAAATTTACGGACATTTTCTTTTATCTAAACAAATGCAAACAAGTACTTCAATTTTATTTTTATTTTTTTCAGAAAGAAATGTAGTTGTGTGCTTCTTTTAATTTAAAAAGAGAGATGTGAAACATACTTTGCCAGGAATACTGAAAAGAAGCCAGCCTTAAGCTTTCAAATATTACTTATGACATACAGATAAATAAACATATGGATATACACACACACACATAAAACCTTTTTATAAGTACTTACACTATTATAGAATTTTATTCTTTCACTTACGAGTAAAATCATTTTTGGTCACTCCTTAAAATGTTGCTCTTGAATATTGTACCATTGTCATTAATAATCTACTGTTTCCTTTTGAAAATCATATTCACTCCTACCTTGACCATATGACAAACCAGTGAATTAAAAATATATTGACTATTTTTTGTCAATAAAATAAACTTGGAGCAAGTGCAAATCAGACTTATACTCCTCCATCAGTGACTGTCAGGTCAAGCAATAGCCTTGCAGACCTCTTAAAGGATGGAGGGTCATGGTACTCCATTTAGGACATAAATCATGGCATTCAAAAATTCAATTTATTATGCAGAGTTAATACAATTGTTTAGATCAAAATATTTTAATTAAAAATTTTACATAGTGTCCTAAGGCCACATAGCTTCAAATTTTACTCACAAGATAAATTTAATTAATTTATATTTATATCATATGGTAAGTTACAAAAGAAAACACATTGGAAGTGCCTCACATATTTCCTGAACTGTCACAAAACGAATCCCATTCACAATACACTGAAAAATCTGCTGTGCAAAAGAAAATGAGCACTTAGAGCATCAGAGAACTGCTTTGGGGGAGTTCCTCTCCAGTGTTGCTTACGAAGAGATGAAATTGCAAAGTTGTTAAAAAAAAAAAGTCCCTTGATACCATCTCCCTCTCAGAGCCTCCTAGCAAGTACAAGAGGTCACACACATTATGGTGGAACATTGATGTTTCTACTTTGGAATCAGAAGCTGAGAGAATTACTGTTACGATGAAGATTTTTCAGCTCTTTGGAGATAACTGCTGTTGCTGATGTAAAAGTTGTGGTAGAGTGATAAACCAAACACATAGACCTGCTCACCACAGTTACACAGAAAGGAAGATTATACAGGAAAATGTGTTCTGAGATTTAGTACTTCCCTAAGGATTTTTTCCCTTTTCTGTCATTAGCACATCCACTAACTCTTAAAGTTTTGTGCTAATTTTTTTTTTAATTTAAAAAGAACACACCAAAAACGTTACTGCACACATTTGAAACATTTTCTAAGACAAAAGAAACGATATACATATTATGGAATAAGAAGTTTCCTAGGGTGGCGAAGGCTGGGGGAGGGAGCACAGGCAGGCTAGACATGGTCCATGGGGACCAAAGGGGACATATGCAGTACTTTCAACAATAATGATTTTTCAAAAAAGGATAAAAAGTTCCTAACGCATGTTTAGTATACAATCTGAGAGAACATTGAGGGGGCATTATTAAGTTAATTATTAATGGTTCATGTTTGGTTTTAATTCAGATAGTTTTAAAATTCTACACACTCTTTTGCTGTTCCTTGAACGTTGGTTTTTGCTAACAAAGTGAACTGAGTTAAAGTAAGTACTTTTGAGTGCCCAAAGAAGTCAATGTAAAGGAGTTTTTAGGTAATAGCAATGCAATAATTACATCTCATTGGGGGGGGGGAAGCATCTGACTTTGACCTTTGAGTAAAAAAATATATATAGTCAGACTCACAGGAGAATGTATATTTAATAGTGATGGGACTATAACCATATATCTGTAGGATTACGTTTTCTAATGATGAGGAACAGAATGATCCTCTGAGTTTTGCTGTATTGTTTTCCTTCATCAGCTAATTCCACATTAGTATCTCTTATTTTACCAGGACATAGTAATCATTCACCATTTCCCTCCATTTATCTTTTTGCAGTATACAACCCAGAATTGCACTTCCACTCTCTCTAGAAGTTAGGCCTGGGACTGGGGTGAGGTGAGTGAAGCACTCCCTTCCTTTGTGAAACCTAAGGGGGTGTGCCAAAAAGCTCAGTAATAAAGGGAAATGATTTTTAATGCAATAGTTTAAAGATTCAAAATTAATTTAAAAACTCCATGATAATCAAAATGAAAATAAATATAGAATATTAATATTGATTTTTCTTTTTGTCACAGGCTGCAATATAGCTTGGTTTGGCTGTCAGTGATATCTAATATGCGAATTTAAAACTATGCTCACTCAGGAATTAGTTATTGGTTATACAAGTATAACAAAAATTATTAAAAGAGTAATATCTCACTACCAAAACAAGTTATGTAATAACATTCAATTCCATCTTATATAATAAAAGGGTAATATGCAAGTTAACCCTCATGCCCTCACAAGATGGCTGCCTACAACCAGGCGGGCAGGGCAGTTAGTGAGGGATGACCAAACGACTGAATAAGCAGGCTGCATGGGGCTATCAGGCTGGCAGGGGCGTTAGTGAGGGACGACCAACGACTGAACAGCAAGCTGTTGTGGGGCAACCAGGCTGGCAGGGGGGCCATGAGGGACACCTAGGCCAGCAAGGGGGATCAGTTAGGGATGACCAGGCTGGCATAGGGGGCAGTTACAGGTAACCAAGCCAGCAGAGGGGTGCGGTTGGGGACGACCAGGCCAGCAGGTGAGAGGGCAATTGGGGGTGATTACGCTGGGAGGGGTGGCAGTGAGGGGTGACTAGGCCAGCAGGGGTGGCAGTTGAGGGAGACCAGGCCAGCAGGGGGTGGGAAGTTAGGGGCAACCAGGCTGGCAGAGCTTGGCAGTTGGGAGAGACCAGGCAGGCAGGCAGGTGAGCGATTAGGAGCCAGTCATCCAGGATTGTGAGATGGATGTTGGTCCTAAACTGGCAGTTGGACATCCCCCAAGGGGTCCTGGATAGGGAGATGGTGCAGGCTGGGCTGAGGGGACCCCCTCTCACCTGCACAATTTTGTGCATCAGGCCTCTAGTTGAATTGTAACTCAAAGATTTACCACTCAATCGATTACTATATTACTGCTATCTCTTTATATAACCACTTGCAAACAGAAAGCTTTATGAAGGAAATATTATATTTAAGAATCAGGAATTCTTCTCATTTATAGATATGATCAGGCAGTTGTTCAGTCAGACTATGCTCATGCACCTCATATTCCAGTCAATAGACCACGTATAAGATGGTGGTCCTATTACGTAGAAAGTTAGACATGAGCAGCTGGTATGGGGTCTGCTCTGGGGTCTTGAACAGGGGTGAGACCAGCATTGCCTTCAGACCACCTCTCTATGGGCGAAGGCCCAGCAGCCAGCAAAACCACCAGTAGGCAGGTTCAGAGCCAGACTGTTTTTGGTGCAAACTCAGAAGAAAACAACATGACCTCAATGCGACCTTACTAGGGTCCTGAACTGATTATAATAAAATTTGCAT
>PVJC01030723.1:0-21075 GCA_004026665.1 Murina feae
CTCCCCCTCCCCCTCGCCCGGGTGCCTGTGCCAAGGAAGCGTTTCCTCACCTCCCTTTCTGGGAGCCCATGAGCCTCCTGGCCGCAGGCGGGATGCGTGGGGGCCGGATGCGCGGCCTGGACGCAGGTGACTGGTCTTTGTTTTGCTTTTGTTGCTCCTCACCCAGAGATTTCCCAGTGATCGTTAGAGCGCGTGGAGGGGTGGGGTGGGGGGAGAGGCATCCGTGTGAGAGTGGCTCATCGATCGGCTGCCTCCCACATGGACCCGGCAGCACCTGAGCCTGCAGTCGAGGTGCCTGCCTTGACAGGAACTGAACCCGGGACCCTCAGTCCGAGGGCTGACACGCCATCCACTGAGCCAGACCGGCCAGGGCCGGGTCTCTTTTATGGCTTATGGTCTGAGCCTGACCAGTGCCGTGAGACGGGGGGGGGGGGAGAGGTTGACCCGGTCGGGAACCGTAGACCCCGGTCGGGAACCGTAGACCTCAGGCCGCTGGGCTGCGGCTCCCCCTCCCCGCTGCCTCCCCAGAAGGCGGCCTGAGCCCCGCCCGAGGTCGGCCGCAGTTTGGGGAACTGAGGCTGCAATTCCTTGTTAGCGTCTCGGCCTTCCCTGTGCACGCTGCTGGGAGCCTGGGAGCTAGGGAAACAGCAGGCGGTGCCCACCTGTGCGCACGTGTGTGGGGTCACCACCCCTGTGGCCGACCCTCGGACAAAGCCTCCCGCATCCGGGCCTCCGTGGTCTTCCCGTTGACTCGCGTCTCCTTGGCGCTGAGAGGCTGGGACGAACGGGGCTTCCGGGAAGCGCAGCTGTGGGCCACCTGGCGCTGTGGGGCCGGGGACCGGCTCTGGGGAGATCTCGGGGTCATGAGGCAAGCAGTGAGGTCACCTTCCTGGAAACCACGGTCCTGCAGCCCTTGGGGCACTCAAGTGTCCTTTCCCCGTCTCGGGGGCGGGGCTCCAGAGTCACACACTTCAATCAGGAGTCCCGCTGGGTTTTGTGCGCGGCCCCTCCCTGCCCACGGGTGTTCCAGGCCCAGGCAGGGCAGGGCAGGTAGGGCTCCCTGCGCAGGGCCAGCGTCCTGCAGTCGCCGCCTCCGCCTCGGGGGGACTGTGGGCCAGGGGACAGCTCCCTGGGGTCCGCCCGGGCAGCCTGGAGGCGGGCCGTGGCCCCGGAGCGGCCGTGAGCAGCAGGAAGGGCAGTGCTGTCCTCCGGCGCCTCTCGCGATGGCCTCCCCTGCCCTCTTCCTGCTCCAGCTCTGCTCTCCCTGCCTCTGTTCCCCCTGTGGGTACTGTGTCCCATTCGCTGTTAGAGGTCTGAGAGACCTTTGCTTCGCTGGCCCTTCCCCGAGTGACAGCGGGCTGTCTCCTGGGCCCCGGCGCTGGCGGGCTGGGTGCAGCGGGGCCCCGGCACTGGCGGGCTGGGTGCAGCGGGGCCCCGGCGCTGGCGGGCTGGGTGCAGCGGGGCCCCGGCGCTGGCGGGCTGGGTGCAGCGGGGCCCCGGCGCTGGCGGGCTGGGTGCAGCGGGGCCCCGGCGCTGGCGGGCTGGGTGCAGCGGGGCCCCCGCGCTGGCGGGCTGGGTGCAGCGGGGCCCTGGTGCTCGGGGCCCTGGCGCTCGCTCGCCGGCCGCCGTAGGCAGCGCTGGTAGCCGCAGTGGCTTCGGGGAGCTGCTGGGAGCGCTCAGTCTGGAGGCGATGGGGTCCACGTGAAGGTGGGGCTGCCCACAGGCGTCAGCACTTCTCAAGCTGCTCAGCTCGGAGGGGCCGAAGGCAGAACCTATGTGTGGAGTGTGAGCTGGGCCACTTAAAATGGCCTAGAAATTCCAAAATTGGCAATAAAGAGAATTAGGGTCCCCCCCCTTCCTCTCCCCAGAGCAGAGAGAGATGCTGAGGATGCGTCTGCGAAGCTTGATGCTCTGTGTGTCTCTGACCAGGTCCCCATGGCTGCTGTTGGCTCCTTTGCTGTCCCCAACTGTCCCCCAGGTCACCTCCCCGCCCTGCTGCCTGTGCCCGGAGGGCGTGCACCGGTTCCAGTGGATCAGAAACCTGGTCCCCGAGTTCGGCGTCTCCAGCTCCCACGTCAGGGTGCTCTCAGCCCCCACCGAGTTTTTTGAGCTCATGAAGGTGAGTGGCATCGAAGGCAGAGCGGGGCGGGCAGGGCAGAGTGTGGTGGCTGTGTGGGTAGGGGCTTCGGGTGTGCGTTGGGCACATCCTGGGTGGGGGCACCTTCAGCCCTGGAAGCTTTTAATGGCTGCTCAGCTCACTCCTGTGGGCTCTGCCTGTTGGGTCCCAGCTTCCCAGATGGGTGAGTCAGCCGTGGTCAGAGCTCCCTGGGGGCTGAGGTGGAGCAGCCCAGACGGGGGCAGTGAGGGCAGGTGCTGGCGCCGGGCCTGCGGGCAGCCTGCTCCTCTGTCCTGTGCTTAGGGGGTAGCCCACCAGAGGGGAGGCATGAGGGCATGTGCCCTGCACGGTGGCCCTGCTAGCAATGGCCAGGAAGGAGCGAGCCCCATTCTAGCCGGGCACTTGGACCTCGGCCCTGGAGCCCCCCCGACGAGCCGCGTCATCGCAGGCATGGTGCGGGTGCAGACCCAGTGGCCCGGAGCCATGCCGGCCTCCCTCCTGCAGGGGTGGCAGCGGCCGGGACCTGGGCTCTGGTTGTGTCTCCCGCAGCCCTGGTCCTCTCCGGTACCTGAGGAGCTGCTGAGCTTTGCCCCTGGGGGTCCCTCAGGAGTTCATTGCCCCTCTAGTGCTCTGTGGTTGCACTGCTCATTGGAGTGAAGAATTCAACGCTAATGACTTTTTAAAAAAATATATATTTTATTGTTTTTTTACAGAGAGGAAGGGAGAGGGATAGAGAGTTAGAAACACCGATGAGAGAGAAACATCGACCAGCTGCCTCCTGCACACTCCCCACTGGGGATGTGCCCGCAACCAAGGTCCATGCCCTTGACCGGAATTGAACCCAGGACCCTTGAGTCCGCAGGCTGACGCTCTATCCACCGAGCCACACCGGTCAGGGCAGCTGATGACTTTTTTTGCCATGAACTGGCTGAGTTCATACAGGATGTTGGAACCCAGGGTGAGGAGGTCACAGAGGCCGGCAAGTGAGTGCCGCCTCTCTCCCCTTTAGCCCTGAGCTTCCTTCCTGGCGGCTCCTTCCAGAACGAGTTCTGTGTGTGTGTGCATGTGGCTGCGTGTGTGTCTCCGTCCCCTGTCTCCCCCCGCCCTTGCCTGTCCCACACGCCTACGTCGGTGTCAGTGCTGCTGAGGCTGTTTGCTCTGCGCCGCGTGGCTCTCTGCGTGGCTGGAAGAAGCAGGTTCTTCTTGGCGTCCTCATGGCCTCCAGGTGGCTGGCTGAGTCTCCGTGTGGTGACCCTCAGGCTTGGCAGGTGGGGCTGCAGAGACCAGGAGGAGCTTGGGGCCCGCAGCCCGGACAGGAGCCAGGCCTTCTCCCGCCTCTGAGCTGGTCCCAGGCCGCTGCCGCACTTCCTGCATGAGGCAGGCCAGACCCCCGACAGCGTGCAGCCGGTCCCGCCGTCCCCGTGCTGTGGGGCAGGGGCTGTGGGCTGACGCGCCGCGCCCTCTTGGCATGTTGGGCTGTTCTGTTATGTGTCTCCATTCCTGTGAGTCTGCGTTTCAAGGGTAACATGTGCTGCTCATGGAACGCCCGCCGTGCAGGTTTGCGCCCGCACCCTCCCCCAGCTCCGCTCCTCCTCGCGCTCCGCACGCCCTGCACACACTCACGCACACATGCAGGTGTGTGCGGGCGGCGCGGTGCCCAGTGCGGGTGCATCATGCTCTCGCTTCATGCGGACTCTGGACTCACGCAGACTATTTCCAGGGAGGGTTGTGGGTCCATCCGCGTTGGGGGTCAGGGTAGCTCAGCGAGGGGTGTTACTTGCCTCCACTGTCGAGGACGGTGTCTTCCCAGCGACAGGAAAACGATGGTGTGGACGCTGAGATGTCCCTTCGCTTTCAGGGGCAGATCCGAGCAGCCAAGAGGCGGGTTGTGATGGCGTCTCTGTACCTGGGGACGGGTCCTCTGGAGCAGGAGCTGGTAGGTGTAGGGGGAGCAGTCCTGTGGGAGCAGGGCGTGGCCTCCAGACCTCACGCTGCCACTGCCTGTGTTGGCGGAGGGCGGCCCTTCCTTGGCCCCGTCCCATGGCCCCCGATATTGGGCATATCGGGAGGATGGGGAAGGGTGTGGGGAGGCTTTGCTGGTCAGCGTCCCCCTCGCCCTGCACAAGGCCCCCGCTGCTCTGTGTGCCAGGCTGCTCCTCAGGCGGCCTCCCATGGGGGAGTTCCATGGTGCCAGCTTCTGAGCGCGGACGGGGTGTGCCCAGGACGGGGGCATGGCCAACATGTGGGTCGTTCCTAACACATAGTTTCCCCCTGGGTCTGCCCTCTGTGCCTGGCAGGTGGACTGTCTGGAGAGCACTCTGGAAAAGTCACTCCAAGAAAAGTGTCCTTCTGACCTCAAGGTGGCCATTCTCCTGGACTTCATGCGGGGTTCCCGAGGTGGGTGCGCCCTTCCTCTTTCCCAGCCCCGTCCCACCTCCATGCAGGAGGGCTGCGAGGGCAGCCTGACCGCCCGAGTCGGGATTCCTCCTGTGGCTGGGACTGCAGCCCAAGAAAAACGAAGGAGGCAGAAAGAGTTGTTTGATCCCCATGGCCCGCCTGCTTCAGACAGGCTGCATCGGCATTCGGGTGTGTCGCCAGAACCACCTGCTGGCCGTGTCCTGTGGCTCCCTTCTCCCTGTGGCAGCCTCTGACCGCCAGGCCCTTCTTAACCGTGGGCATCTTGTTGGAAGAACCGGCACCCTGGTGGCCAGACCAGAGCGCCCAGCGGCTGACCTAGGGCTCCAAGTGTGTGGCCCTGCCCTGCCCAGGCCCCTCTGCTGGGGGGCTGGGGTGCGGGCTTGGGTGAGCACGGTCATCACACAGAGCAGAAACGCCAAGGGGGAGGGCAGGTGGCACCCCCAGGAAAGCTGAGGTGGGTGCTGGTGGGGGAGACAGAAGGTCTCCTCAACGACCACATCAGCCCCACCCTGAGCAGCGGACGATCAGAATAGAGGTGCCCGAGCTCCTCTGCCCAGAAACAGCTCCAGCTGAGCGGGCAGCACTGGCTCGTGGCCCGCGGCAGGCGCTGCCGGGCTGGCCGCCTTTCCCGGGGTGAGCCCTGTCCTTCCTCCCCGCTCGCCCTGAACTCAGGCAGGAAGAACTCGCGCACGATGCTGCTCCCGCTCCTGCAGCGGTTTCCGGAGCAGGTCCGCGTCTCCCTCTTCCACACCCCAAACCTCCGTGGGCTGCTCCGGCTGCTGATGCCCGAGCGCTTCAACGAGACCATCGGCCTGCAGCACATCAAGGTGTACCTCTTCGACGACAGCGTCATCCTGAGCGGGTGCGTGCTTCCCCTCCGGGGCCTCGGACCCGCTGGCACGTCCAGTCCACTCGCCTCTCTTCCGTCTTCCTCGGCACAGTGTCCACAGTGTCCACTGGAGGCTGGACGCCCACAGAGGTTACACGGGAGCCGAGATGCCAGGATGGGAAGCAGCTAAGTGCCCCCCGGCAGCTGGTGGGTGGAGCAGTGTGTGCACACCCAGGGGGAGGCGGTTCAGCGAGAAAAAGGATGCAGCCTTGCCGTTGTGAGCTCGTGGGTGGACCCCTAGGGTACTCTGCGAGGCGAAGCCAGTCAGAGAAAGACAGGATCTCACTTCCATGTAGACTCTAAACAGCATCACACTGAAGGCAGAACAGGGACCCACAGACGGAGTAAGCGGATGGTCGCCAAGGGGGAGGCGGGGCATGAAAGAAAAATGAATCAGTAAGAGCCCACCCCACACTCTTCGTTCTAAAAGTGCCAGGCAGGCCTGTTTGTCGAGCACCTACTGTGTGTCAGCCACACGCCAGGCCCTGTGTGTCTCTTTAAATTCTCACAGGGACCTGGGCCGTGGGCTCCTCACTTTATACACGAGAAACCAGAGATCAGAGAGGACGGGTGGTGTCAGGCAGAGCCAGGAGGGGACCCAGGGCCCGAGTCTAAAACGTGGGCACCGTCAGCTCCGAGAGCGGCTGTGCCGGCCACTCCAGCCCGTCCCTCGGGTGTGGTCATGCTCCGTAGCCAGCTGCTCACTGGCCGCCGCCGCTGGGTCCTGACCCGGTTGTCACCTGCTCCTGCTGGGTGTCCGAGACCCGTCACCGGACCTGCTGCTGCGCCTTGGCTGGTCCTCACCCGCTTTTCCTCCCGCAGCGCCAACCTGAGTGACTCCTACTTCACCAACCGCCAGGACCGCTACGTGTTCCTGCAGGACTGCCCCGACGTCGCGGACTTCTTCACGGAGCTGGTGGACGCCGTGGGCGACGTGTCCCTGCAGCTGCAGGGCGACGACACCGTGCAGGTGGTGGAGGGCATGGTGCATCCTTACAAAGGTGGGCGCGGCCGGGCTGCCCCTGAGCCGGGGCCGAGGAGAGCAGCTTCTGTGGCCTTGCCTGGGAGCCTGGGTGGCAGGGCCTGGTTCTGCTTCTGCCACTGGAGCCAGACAGGGACCCACTGGCGATCTGCCATGCCCTGTTGGCGAGGGCGCGGCTGGGACAGGGGCGTGGGGCTGGGGGCTCAAGCCTGGCCTGGCCGACGAGCCGGGGCCTGCCCTGTGCTGCCCGGAGGCCGAGCGCTGGAGCTCGCCTGCCCTCCTCCCTCCCTCGCCGGAGGCTCCGCGCAGCCCGCTGCAGTCTGCTGCCGGCCTGGCAGCTGGCTCTCTCTCGGGGCCTTAGTGTTCCTGGGGCTCCGTGGCCCTGACTTCCTGGGGGCCTCTAAGGTCTGCTGCTGAGTCTGCGAGTGTCAGTGCGCAGAGCAAGGGTTAAACCAGACCCAGCAGACCTGGCGGGGTGCTCTTTGGGTCCCCCTGAACGGAGGCGCCTGAGCGGGCTCCTGGTGGAGGCTCTGTGCCGCCCTGCCTGCCGCCAGCGGGACGCTCCGTTGTGACCATGAGCCTTTCCGTCTTGTGCATACAAAACGCAGGGGAATCCTCCTCCCTCGGGGGGCAGACTAGTACCTGCATGTTCGCCTTTTTGCCTTTGGTTCCCGGAACCTAAACTCTTCACTCTCTGGCCCCACGGAAAACACGGCCGACCCTGGTCTAACCAAACAGGCGGGCAGGAGCGTGCAGAGAACAGGTCCCGCGGGCAGGGAGGGCGAGAATGCGATGCCAGGGGAGGGCTGACCCGGCGAGAGCCGCCCCTGAACCCCCTTCCCCGCGTCCCTCAGGTGACCGGGCTGCGTACTGCGAGGCCGCCAACGCACGGGTCATGGGTGTCATCAACGCGGCCCGGACCCGCCAGCAGATGCTGCACGCGCAGACCTTCCACAGCGACTCCCTCGGGCCCCAGGAGGACGCCGCGGCCGCCGGAGACCGCAGGCCGGCGCCAGACACGTGGATCTACCCGCTGGTCCAGATGAAGCCCTTCGGGATCCGCATCGACGAGGCGGTCACCGCGGCCCTGCTGACCGAGGCCGAGTGCGGGGCCAGGGTCCACCTCACCACCGGCTACTTCAACCTGACCCAGGCCTACATGGACCTGGTCCTGGGCACGCGGGCCGAGTACCAGATCCTGCTGGCCTCCCCGGAGGTGAACGGCTTCTTCGGGGCCAAGGGGGTGGCGGGCGCCATCCCGGCCGCCTACGTGCACATTGAGCGGCAGTTCTACCAGGAGGTGTGCAGCCTGGGGCAGCAGGAGCGCGTGCGGCTGCAGGAGTACTGGCGGAGGGACTGGACCTTCCACGCCAAAGGTACCGGGCCAGCCCGCGCGCCTCGCCGCCCCCTGCCCTTCATGCAGGCCTCTCCTGCACTGGGCACTCGGAGCGCCCGTCACGGGTGTCCTGCAGCCTCCCCGGGCGGATGGCAGGGCGGGAGCCCCTGATCCAGATGCTCCCCTAGCGGTGCGTCCCCCCGGGACTCAGGATGGCGTGGGGGTCATGTATTTCGTCCTCACCATTGCACTTTGGGGAAACTGAGGCTCTGCCCTCACGGCCCCCACGTGGGTGGCGCTGCGTGACCATGGGTCCCAGTCTGAGTGTCTGTGGGTCAGGACCCTGGGGCAGCCCTTGCCTCCCTGGAGCGGCCTGTGCACAGTCCCGGCCATGGTCTGAGGTCTGAGACGTGGGGGCAGACGGAGCTGCGCTGAGCAGTGGGTCACCTGTCCTCGGGGGAACCGACCACCCAGGGGCTAGTCCTGCCTCCAGAGGGAGGGAGTGGAGCGCCGGGCCCTGAGCGCCGGGAGGTGGTGCCTGGAGCTGCTCAGAGGCTTGTCTGGACGGGGCTGGCTTCTGGTCGGCCCCGTGGTCTGTCGGGAAGGGCCTCCGTCTGCCTCGGGTCCCATGTGGGCCTGGCCCGTCGTCCCGAGGCTGTGGGTTGCTTCCTGGAGCTGCGCTGTACAGTGACTCCCCAGTTACCGTTGAGACAGGAACACCCAACAGGCTTTTCCAGTGCATCTCGCCTCTTCCCGGACGGGCAAGCCCCTGCCACTCCCCCCCCCCTCCCCCCGCCCCGCCCCACACGGGTGGGGCCTGCAGGCTGGAGACTGGATTGTGGGGAGGCCGGGAATCCCAGGGCGTGTGCCTGACTGTGCGCCAGGAGGGAGGGTGCGTGAGGCAGCGGCTCACCCTTAAGCTAGAGGTCAGAGGTCACTCAGTGCTTAGTGGGAGGCCAGGGTCCTTCCTGCTTTGTGGCTCTGGTCGTGGGGGGTGTCTTAAGCCAGCCCCCTTTTCTGGCTCCTCTTTTGATGGTCACTTCCCCCAGAGCAGCCTGTGTTGGAGGAGCTGGGAGCCAGGGGGTGGTGTGGGGTTGGAGGAGGGGGCAGTGGGCCATAGAGTGACTGGACCCCTCTGCCAGGCCCATGCTGGGTACAGGGGTGTGTCTGCCAGGCGGGGCATGTCCGTGTTTGGACCCTGACTTCCTGCCCACGGCTGAGGACCCGAGACCGCCATCCCCTTGCCCAGGCCCCTCTCGCTCCTGCTCCCACGGGCGGCGGTGTTCCTGGGCCCTGGCTGTGTTCCTGGGTCCCAGCATGGCACACCCCAGGCGTCGGAGGCCTGTGCTGACCCTGTTGCCGGCCCCGTGAGCCTGGTGACACAGGAAGCTCCGCTTGGTGCCTGCCCGCGGGGGGACAAGCGACCTGTTGGGAAGTGACCACACCGGGCAGCAGGGGCCGGGAGCAGTCCCGCCAGTGACCTGCCTGCTGGGCGTCACGGCGTTTTCCGAGTTCCTAGGCTGCAGAGCAGCGTGTGCCATGGGGGCTGGGCACCCCCGGCATGCGGGCTGATGGCTCAGCAGAGGTGGGTGTTGGTCCCTTAGTGGGTGAGCTGCCCTGAGAGCCCGAGGAGCTGCCCGCTCTGCAGCCGCACAGGAGACTGCAGTGCAGCGGGCTCACCTGCGAGGGACGCTGCTCAGACCGAAGGGGGCCTCGTCAGCAGGGAGGGTCAGAGCCCACGTTGGCCTTTGGTGGACGGGGCGGGACTCCGTCCAGCGTCTGTGTAAAGGGGGGGGTGAGAAAGGTGACCTGCGCGCCTGGTGGACACGCTGTGGGGGTCTCGGGTCCCCTGCGAGGAGAGGGTCCCGGTTACCTGTCGTTTTCCTGCTCTTCTTCCCGTGGGTCCCGGAGCCAGAGGTCTCACCAGCTTCTCGGCCTCCGGAGGGGCAGCTGGGGAGGCAGCTCGCTAGGCCTCAGCCAGCTGGCAGTTCTTGGGCTCCTGGTCTGTCATTTCCTGGGGCCTGGCCCGGGCCCTCACCCGGGAGGTGGGGGTGAGGTGGGGGTGGGGGGCCGGCCTGGGCACAGGGCAGCGTTGGGCGCGGGTTCAGTTTATGTCCGCCTTCGTGCTGTGCGGGGCCAGCTGCCGGGCACTGCACGTTGCCTGTGGCAGCTCGTCACTGCAAGCTGGTGCCCTTACGTACTCACTTGCTTACCTTTACCTCTGCGTGGCCCGCCCCACACCGCAGCCTCCCCGCGGTCAGCACCCAGCCCCAGGGCGGTCACGCTGTCCGCTGATGACCTGACCGACACAACGTGTCACCGAGCCCTCCGCACGTGCAGGCCCCCTTGGCGGCATGCTCTCTGTGGGTTTGTCCACGGTTTCAGTGCCTGGAGCCTCTGCTCTGCCTGTCGTGTCCCCCCCCCCCCCCCCCCCTCCCCGGCCCGGCAGTCACTGCTCTCGGTGCGGTGCCCACAGCTTTGCCCTGTGCACACATCAGGTGGGACCACACAGTGGCAGCCTCCTCCGGGCAGTGGGTAAGGGCCTGCGTCCCTGAAGCTAATTCGTTCTCACAGCTGGATGGGCAGCTTATCTGCGTACCTACTGAGCGCATCTTGGTTGCTTCTGGGGGTCCCCTTTGTACCCTGGCCCTGGTGGAGAGAGGGGCCCCGGGGGCCAGGTGGGGAATAGCCGGTTTCCCTCCTCACGAGGTGAGTCGGGGCTATCTACCTACCATCCCCTGCCAGCAGACTGGCCCCTGTAGGCAGCAGCATCGGGGCCGTGTGCACATGAGGTATGCGGGCCTGTGCTCTGAGGGGGCGGTCCGAGGGGGGAGCAGGAGGCTGCCCCACCCCAGCAGAGGCCCATCCACGCCGGACGCAGGCTCAGCTCGTGGGCACGTGCTTCAGGGAAGGGTCAGAATGCGTTTGAGACGTTGACTTTGACTCGCCTGGTGCAGCACAAGCCTTAGCAGCGTGTGTGGCGGGTGGGGCAGGCCTGGGACTGAGGTTTCTGGCTCGAGCTACAGAAACCTGTTGATGGTGAGAGTTGCCACTATTTTTACTGCCTTCCCGATAGGCCACCTGGCACAGTGCCCGACAGGGAACTCGCAGTGAGAGCTGGGCAGCTCCACCCTGTTTGCCTGGCACACCTGGGGCACGTCTCGCCTGGGCCAGCAGGTGTGCTCCGGGGCAGGGCCATGGCTGCGCACCTGAGGCAGCCTGCGCGGTCATTCCTGCTGCTCTGGGGCCAGGATGGTGGGGACTGTGCCGCCTCCCGCCCCCTCTCCCGCCGCCGCGGGGCCTGAGACCCTGAGGTGCGCTGCGGAGCTATGGGGAGCCGAGGGGGTATCAGTGGATTGTCCTCGCGTGGCCCTCACAGGAGGGTCATTTACTCCCAGCACCAGGGGAGCTGCCCTGACTGACAGCTGCTGGCCCAGTGGAGACTGACTCGGCCCTCCCGAGGCTTAGAGTTTAATGAGGCAGCGGTAAGCGGGCACCTCAGATGCATCAGGCCGTGGGCAGGGTTAGGGGGACAGCAGGGCAGGGCTCCGTCCGAGCTGATGGGTTTGGGTTCGTTAGACCAGGGGGCCGCTGGGAGGTGACATTGAGGGAATAGAAATGGGAAGCAGACAAAGGTGGGTGCCCTGGGGGCAGGCGCCCTGGGAGCTGGGGGTCCTCTGGTGCCCGCTCCTGCCGCGGCCAGGCGGGCAGTGTGGAGAAGCGGCTGCAGGCTAGGACGCAGCAGGAGCGGGCGGCCCGCTGGTGCGGACTCCAGTCCAGTCGTCCTGTCCCCTGCGCCTGCCCTGGTCCCTCTCTGATGCCCGCACAGCTGCAGAGCCCTCCCCGCTGGGGCTCCTGGGAACTGGAGATGTGGGGCGGAAGGTCAGGCCGAGCAGGAGGCGTGGGGAAGTGTTTCCTGGCAGTGAGGCTGCCTGTGCTCCCCGCCAAGGGAGGAAACAGCTCAGTGGGCCTCCCCGTCCTCGGCACAGCCCCCTCCCAGCTGGGCAGGCGGCAGAGCCGGCTCCTCGCTCCCGGCTCCAGGGGTCTCGTTTACGGTCTCGATCAGCTTTTGTGGGAGAAAGTCTGCAGTGAAGCTAGATCCTGGGGGGTTGGAGGGGTGGCCAGCGATGCCTGTGGTCCTGAGTGCCCACCCGAAGGCGAGGGGGAGGCGTGGTGTGCGCGCCTTCCCGGGCGCCTGGGCGGCTGGGCGAGGCCTTGCGGGGCAGCACGAGCACGTGCAGTGCGGTGTCGCCCTGGCGATGGAACTGTGTGGGTGGCAGTCAGGACAGTGGGGTCTAAAAAAGCTTGTTGGGGGGGGTTGCTAATGAGAACAGGTGGCAAAGCAGAGGTGCATGTGGGGCACCTGCCGGGGTGGCTGCCTGCCGTGAGGACCGAGCCCTGGGTGCTCGTGCGGGCTTTACAAATACAAGGGCCCTGGGACCAGGCCCTGCAGCCGCCCCCCGCCCCCCAACCCTGTGGCGCAGGAGTCGCGGCTGGAGGCAGGTGGGTGAGCCACTCTGGCCATAGCCATGTCACCCGGCGGCGGCAGCCTCTCCCCCCTCCTCCCTCCCCCTCCGAGCAGCCCGGGAGCTGGCCAGCAGGCAGCACTTGGCGCACCACTGGTTTAGGGGCTGCTCTTGGCATTGGAAGGGCCAGGACAGTGATGGCGGGGGTGGAGGACAAGCTGGCATGTTCCTTGGCCCTGCCGTCTGGAGCAAGGTCCAAGGCCAGCCTGGCCACCTGGTGGTCTTGACGAGGCAAGCCGGCGCTGCTGATGGAGCGACACACACGGGCAAGCCGGCGGCTTTGATGTGGCCCTTGCGTGCGCGTGCGTGTGGAGGGTCAAGCCCTTTACAGGAAGCGCCATCGTCATCTCTTACCCAAGTTGTTCTTGGAAGTGCTCTTGCCCCGAGTGAGAATTAGGAAATGGCTGCTATTTTAGGAGCTCGGTGTGTGTTTCATGCTGCTTGCTCGTGACAATCTTGCTTGACTGGGGCCTTTTGAAAAGGTCATGTTGGCAGAGGAGGGGCCGGAGGGGGGCGTAAGGAGGCAGCTGGGAGGGGAGCCCTGCACCATCAGGTGTGACAGGAGGGGCCCCAGGGTGCAGTGCAGCAGGAGAACAGGACGTCCCAGCGAGCCACCTGGGGGGGCACCAGGCTGCCACGGACCTGAGGTGCCTGCACCTCCTGAGGCTTGGCAGAGAGCAGGTCCAGGGGACCCCTGGTCTCCCAGGGCGGGGGGGGGGGGCTGCAGCTCTCTCAGGGAGCCAGGAGGCGGAGCCACTGCTCACTGTGCACCTTTCCTCTTCCCGCAGGCCTCTGGCTGTACCTGGCCGGCAGTGGCTTGCCCTGCCTCACCTTGATTGGCTCTCCTAATTTTGGGTACAGGTCGGTGCACCGGGACCTGGAGGCCCAGATCGCCATCGTGACGGAGAGCCAGGCCCTGCAGCAGCAGCTGCACCAGGTGGGTCTGCAGGTGGGGTTTCCCGGGGAGGGGTTGCTGGTCCCTGGAAGGCCGTGCCCCTCGGACACTGAGCAGTGAGGAGGCACCGGAGCCCTCGCCAGGCAGTGGGGGGGGGGGGTACACCCAGCGGCCAGTTCTCGGCTGCTTCCTGGAGGGAGAGACTCGGTTCTCCCTGGGATGTAGAGCAGCTGAGTCCCCAGCCTCTCCCAGGAGCGCGCCCCATGGGATGGGTGCGAGGGGCGGGGCCAGGCTTGCTCAGGACCTGGCCCGTTGGGGAGGAGCTTCAGGCAGCACCCTATCATTTCAGGGAAAGACCCTCCCAGAAAGTGGGGAGGGAGAGGCAAGAGGAGGGTGCCCCAGAGAGAGGCCTGGCAGGGAGCAGCATCCGCAAGGGGAGGTGGAGAGGCCGGAGAAAGGAGGCTGTCGCAGAGCTGGGGTGGGTGCAGGGCTCACACCTCTGCCGTGGGTCAGTGTCCTTGCGCCGGCCATTTGCATTGTTTATCTCAGGTGGTTGCCCTGGGTGATGGTCTGGCTTGGCTGGGGATTGAAGGCCTGGGAATGTGCCAGGCCGAGCTGGCTCCTTGTGGCGGGCGTGCAGGGTCCGGAGGTGGCCCGTGCTGGACCGGGGAGCTGCCCCGTGTCGGGGAGAGCGCAGAGTTCCCGGGAGAGCTAGTGCCTCCGCCGTCCGTGCCGTCACCTGGGACAGTGCAGGCGACTCTCAGGAGCCGAGCGCCGGCCGCGTCTGACCTGGCGGTGCCCCGGGCTCGCGCATTTGAGGCCTTTCCAGCGTCGCCTGAGTGTGGCTCGCTGGTCTCTGAAGCGTTTATTCTCGGTCTGGGAGTTGCTGTTGCGAAACTGTTGGAGCCTTTGCTGAGGAGGAAACGGCCCAGCCTCGTCCCTGGGACCTACCCTGCGATCTGGGGGCCTCGGGGCCTGCCGGGAAGGCTCCGTGGAGGGCGAGAGGAAGTGGTCTGGGGGGGCCCCAGAACTGCTCAGCTCAGCAGGTTTCTGCCGAGGGCCCAGCGGGGGGTGGCTGGTGCCACTTTTGGGGTGTCTGGCCGGGATCTCTGCCTCCCTGTGCGGAGCCGGCCTCCACTGGGGCCTCCAGACCCACGAGGTCCAGCCCCAGACAGTAGAGTCGTGCGTGTGAGCTTGGCCTCGGGCCAGGAAAAGGTCTCTGGTCCGCGCTGTTTGGGGGAGCATGACCCCCAGGCTTGGCCCCGGGTCCTGGGACTGGCTCGCGCCCCACTTCCCGAGGAAGGGGACGGAGCCCACATCCTCGATCTGGAGGAATGCTGGCGGTTGTGGTTGGGAGCTGCTGTCCCAAGGGACGTACTTGGGATAGTTTGTTTCTTTCCAAACCTGACTCCCTGGGCCGTGGGCCGTGGGGGTGGCAGCCCGCACTGCGGAGGCTCCTCTGCCTCAGGCACACGGGCAGGCAGAAGCGTGTTTCTAGAGAATTCCGCGTGTGTCTGTGTCTTGGGACTGCAGCCGCCCCCGGGGAGGCCTGTGGATGCCCTAGCCCAGGACTGCCCAACCACACAGCCTCAGCACAGCCCAGAAAGCCCCCGACACCCGTGCCGGCCGCGCCCAGGCGCCCGGAGCCTCGTGGGAGGGAAGGCCCGGGTCACGCTGGGGACCGTGGGGGAGACATTGTGTCGGAGCCCAGAGTCCCCCCCTCTGCCTAGCACGGACGGTAACACAGAACGCTTCCTGGTTGTTCGGAGAACACGGTTTACCCATCGTGACCCCAGAAAGACTCCCCGGAACAGCCCCGGGACCCCGTCAGCTGACTTCCTCCTCCTCCTGCGAGGAGTCTGGAGGAAGCCGAGGCTTCTGCTAATGTCATTGAGTTCTCGGCTGCACATTCATTGAAACAGAGGCCGAGCCAGTCTGTGGAGACCTCTCAGACCAGCCTCCCGAGATGTATGCTGCTTGTCTGTCAGGCCCCTCGGTCAGCGCTGGGGCCCTCTCAGCGGCCACCAGGACCCGGGCCCGGCGCTGGGCCAGGAAGGGCCGTGCGGGTGGGGCCGTGTGGACCCAGGTGCAGAGGTCACCAGCCCTGGGCAGGGAAGCTGGGACCGGCACTGCAGTGCCCCTGGGGCACGGTGGCCTTGCCTCCAGGGTCACGAGCTTGCCTGGGATGCCCCTTCACTCCCGCCCCGCAGTGTTGGCTGGGGCACCTTCATGGCCATGGCTGCTGGGTCTTCGCTGGGTGTGGCATGGGCCAGCTGACAGCCAAGGGGCCCCACCCCTGCAAAATCAAACAGGAAACCCTCCCTCCTTCACTGACCAAACGCAGTTAGTGACTGACCGGGCTTAGAAAGGCGTCTCTCAACTCGGTTTAAGTCTGAAAGGGATAACCGTTCGTGGGAAAAGTGGAGGACAGCTGGAGGACGCTGTCCCTTCCCCGGGGCCGAGCCATGGCTGCCTGCGCTGCCCGTGTGCACGCGGACGGCTGCACCTGTGGTTCAGTGGCGCTTCACACCTTTTGCTAACTCAGGAGAAATGTCTCATTTAAAACATGATCCTCAGAGGGCAGCGCCTCTGCGCGAGGGCGGCCTGTGACTGCCTCACCAGCTGGCTCTGCTCCGAGTTGCCCGCTCCTGCTCATGCCGGTCTTCGGTTTAGAATCACGGCTTCCCTCAGGCGTGCTCCACGGGGAGGGCCTCGCTGGGCCGCGCTGCCCGCCGCCCTGACCGTCTGCGCTCTTCCTCAGGAGCAGGCGCAGCTCTACCTGAGGTCGGCCGCGGTGTCCCCCGCCACCTTCCAGCAGCCGGGTCGGCAGGTGAAGCTGTGGGTGAAGATGGTGACCCCGCTGATCAAGAACTTCTTCTGAGGACACAGGTGATGCCTCTGGGGCCGCCCCACCCGCATGTCCTGGTCGTTGGGGCAGGTGGCCCCTCGGCCCGGCGGGTCTGCTCGCTGTCACGTGTGCGCGTGTGTCTTGGGGTGTGGATGGTCGCAGTGTGTGTGGAGCCCAGTGCTGACGAGAGCCCTTCCCCTCTGCCAGGTGCCTCTCCACCGAGTCCCAGGGCCGTCCGTGCAGGCTCAGCGTCACAGGTGGTTCCGTGTCCCCTGCTCGGAGCCACGCACGTGGGTTAGAGGCAGGAGGAGTGGGAGAGGATGCCCTCTGCTCGGGGAGGTCCGGCTTGCTGCCCTGCAGCCGTGGCTTACCAGGCGAGACCGCCAGGCAGGGTCATGGGAGCCAAGATCAAGGTCGGGGCTATGGCCCGTCTCCCCGGCTCTGCTGTGCCCTGTGCCTGTGGAAGTGCGGTGTTCTCCAGGCGCCAGGGGTCAGGCAGGGTGCGGCTGCCACTAGAGGTGGGGCCGTCCTCTGCTCTCATCCCAGCTGGCCCACCTGTCCTGGTGCCTGTCCACACCGGGTTGGGGGCGGGAACTTTGGGCCTTCGAGGTGAGGGAGAGAGGGCTGTGGCTGGCGTTCTTAGCCTGAAGCTCTGTTTACAGCGAGGGTCCCCCTGGGCCCCCCTAGAATGTAAGTCCCACCCCAGCCATTAGACCATGTTGTGCCTGGTTAGGACATCCGCAGGCACTCCTTGGGGTCGTCAGTGTTTTCACCTCAGTCCAGGCTTTTGCTGCCTCTGACTGAGGTCCAGACGAGGTCACGGCTCGTGACGGGGACGCGGCCTCTGAGTCTCGTAATCTGTGGTTCCTTAATGTTTGCCTGAGGCTGTCGTACTGGGCTCACTCGCAGCGTTTTCGTGTTCTTTCTCCGCGTCCTGGGCATTTACATTTACAGAAGCCCTGCCCTCCCCTCGGGTCTTCGGGCACAAACTGCAGGCCAGGGGCTGGCCGGCCAGTGTCACGGCTCCCTCGCAGGGACTTCATAGGCCCTGGGCGACGCCAGTGCTGGGCGGCTGGTGGCAGATGAAGGGCATCTGCGCCCCCAGGGCCCGGCCGTCTGAGGCCTTAAGGCTGGGAGGTGACCACTGCCCGGGACCGCTGACCTCAGTCAACTGTCACTTGTCCTGAGGGACCATTAGGCCAGAGAAGCTGAAAGAATGTGCTGCCCGGGACATGAGTCTGTTTGGAGAGGCTTTTGGTACACAGCACTCATGTTCCTGCAGGTTCTGTGGGACCAGAGCAATCACGGGCTCCCACGGCCTGTCCTCGCCGAGGCCTGTCCTCGCTGAGGCCTGTCCTCCGCCCGCCTGTCCTCCCCGCGGCCTGTCCTCCCCGAGGCCTGTCCTCCCCGCGGCCTGTCCTCGCCGAGGCCTGTCCTCCCCGTTCCTGTCTTCCCTGCGGCCTGTCCTCCGCCCGCCTGTCCTCCCCACGCCACTCTGTCTCTGCTAATCACCTTCAGGACAGCCCTGGCTGCTCCCCGACCCCGGCCCCCCCAGGCCTCTGGCCCCCCGGCTCCCCTCTCAGCCAGGCGCAGGGCCAGACGCTGAGACGCAGGCAGGTTTACCTGTCCTGCTCTCCTGTCGCTGACTGTCCCCAGGGGGAGGTTTGGAGAGAACGCAGGCAGCCTTCGGTGTGTGGCGGGAATAGGCAGCCGCGGGGTGCTGGTGGGAGGCTGAAGGAGGGTTCTGGTGGCCACTGGCCTTTCACCCCGTCCCTCGCGTCTGGATGGAAGGGCCGCAGTGACCCCTCCCGGGCAGCAGAGGTGGTTGCTGGGCACCTGGGCTCCTTGGCCTGGACTCCTGCCTCTTGACGTCAGCCCACCCTCTGGGCCCAGGAAGGGGGGCTGAGGGGTGATTTTTCTCTCCCCTCTTCCCGGCCCCACTGGGCCCTAGCTTTGAATTAGGCTGTGGGGCAGACACCAGGCGTGCAGGACGGACAGATGAAGAAGACGGAATCGCTGCCCAGAGTGGGGTTCTGTGTGGGAAGCCTGTGAGCTCCCGGGACACACGGCTGAGCTGGTCCCGAGTCCATGCTCAGCCTGTGTGGACGTGGGCAGTTGGTGGGTACGCGCTTCAGCGGCGTGGAGATGGCACCTGCGTGGGGAGGGGCGTCGCCATAGCCGAGGAGGTTCTCCCCCCGGAGGAGGGGGCAGGTGATGCTTAGGGGGCTGGAGGCAGCCGCTCCTGTGTGGGGCACACCTGTCCCCGCACTGGGCCATCGGCACCTAGCGTCCAGCCGGGGGGCACGGCCACTGGTCCTGACCCTCCCTCCAAGCTGCCGGTGGGAAGAACTTGACTGACCGGCCCTCCTGGGAAGTCAGGGCGTGGGGCCTTGGTTCCTGGGACACTTGCCCCAGCTGCTGGGGCTCCAGCCCTGTGTTCTCCAGAGTGGAGCTGCGGCCGGCCCAGGGGACAGGCAGGCACAGCTCAGTAGCTCAGTGGTTTTAATGCAACCCGCTCCGCCCTCCCCGTCGCCGTCTGGCTGGTCAGGTGCGCACGTGCTCATGGGCCCTGACCGTGTTCGCAGACAGCGGCCCTCAGGGCCTGTAAGTCCCCGCTAGTCCCGGGCGATGGCGGTCAGGCCTGGCCGGGGAGGGGCTAGATCTGCAGGAGCAGCGCCACGGCCGCCAGCACCCACTTGGACGCCTTCTCTTTGGTCTTCAGGTTGAAGGTCCAGACGTAGGTGGGGCCGCGCATGCGTGTTTTGTACACGGGACACTCATAGATGTTCTTGGTCTCCATGCGGTCCACAGGGATGGCCTTGATGAAGATGACGGGCATGGCTGGCGTCAGCTCCTTCAGCCGCGCCTCGGCGATGACCCCGGTCTGCGTGTCCCAGCGAGCGCCTGCGGGCAGTGCTGCTGTGAGCCTGGGCGGCCGCAAGGAGAGCCTGCGGGCTGGCTCTGGGCCAGGCCCGGGCAGGGGCGCGGGAATCGCCGAGGATGGAGTCGTGATGGGACAGTCGGGGCTGTTGTGCCTGCCTGCACCCCACGGGCACCGGGCCCAGCTCGCCGCCGGCGCTCCGCCCGCCACACCGGGATGTCCTGGAGCCGCTTCCACAGGCGGCCATTGCTCTGCTCGCTCACCCCGCGCCCCCCGCCCCACGTCCGCCTGGAACTGCTGCCTCATCCAGGCCGCTGGTGTTTCCTCCCTGTTCAGTGGTGTTTATCTTTCCCGTCTGACCCCCAAATAAACGTGCAGATGGCTGCTGAGCTGCTCTGTGGTGATGTGGGACCGGGGCCCGGCCCCCCAGGGATGGGAGGGGAGATGCCACCTGCGGAGTGGGGCAGGCCTGCGTGTGGCCTATGGGCTGGCCCGGTGGTCTCCCCTCCTGCTGCCCGTTCCTGGCCCCTTGGGCAGCCAGCGCCAGGCTCCCAGGAGGTGGACAGCCAGGCCCGCTCCCTTGAAACCTGTGTCCAGGGCAGCAGTGGGGCGGGGGATGGGGTGGGTGGGGTGGGCGAGAGGGAGGGACAGGGATCCTGGCTGAGGGGGCCTGGACCCTCCCCTCACCTGTCTCCGTCCCCTCGGACCCGTCTCATCCTGCTCCCGGGCCCTTGTCACTGTCCAGCCAGCTCCGCGTGGCCCCCACAGCACGCGTGCCCCGTGTCGCCAGGCGCTGGGCTTGGGCCCGGACGGCGCCCTACCTTCCATGAAGAGCCCGTACACGAAGGAGCCCTCTCGCGGGGGCGCCGTCACGTCCTCTCGGTTCTTCTTGGTCACCTCCACCGAGAGGCACATCTTGTCCAGCGGCCACTCGTTCTTCCTGGCCATGGACTGCATGATGGCCGTGAGGAAGGACTGGGGGTTGAAGAAGCCGGCCAGCCACACGGTGGTGGGCAGGGCGAAGTCTGTGGTCCAGGCCTCCAGCTCCTGCGAGGAGAGGGGTCTCAGCCAAGCACCAGGGCCTCACGGCAGATGGTGCAGCTGCCGCTGCCTGTGCCACCGCTCCCCAGTCGCCCCATCTTAAGCAAGGAGTGGGGACAGCAGGGCCACGGAGGGAGGAAGGGCCTGCGTTGTCGGCGTCTGTGGGCGTGGACACGCCCCCTTGCAGGACGCTCCTGCGGGCTCTGGGCAGAGGGGGGTGCACTGAAGCCGGGGACCCCATCCTCACCCTGATGCGGAGCAGTAGGTCCGTGTGCCAGGCCGCCAAGCCCATCATGGACGGGTAGGCCCGGGCCGTCCACGCGTCGGGCACTGTGTCATAGAAAAGCGCCGTGGACAGGTCTTCCATGTCTGTCGTGATGGTCAGTTCCCCCTGAGGGACAGACAGACATGGGTGTTGGGGCCCAGGCTGGGCCACGTGCTGCAACGCAGACCCGGCCGGTCGTGGGCCTTGCTCCCGCCCACGTGTGCTGTGGGAACGTGGTTTCCCGCGGTCTGTGGGCCACCAGGTGCTTCTGCAGATGCCCGTGGGGGCCATGTCATGCCTCCTGCCGGAACGGTCAGGATGCCTCCAGGGGGCCGGCGCCAGGGGCCCGAGGCGCCCCGGGGCCTGGGGTAGGTGGCTTCTTTTCAGTTGAGGTGGTGGGTCAGCCCGGGGGGCCAGCCCGGTCCCCGCGTCGCGTCCGGGCCCAGCTGACCCGCCGTCCCTTTACCTTCAGCCCCAAGTTGAGCTCCTTGAGCGAGCGGCGCATCTCGTTGGTCAGGATGTTCATGCGCTCGCACTCCTGGAAGGCCACCACCACGTACGGGGTCTTCTCGGCCGCCTTCGCCATGATCTCGGCCATGTTGAACGACTCTGGGATCTTCTCCAGGATCTCGTCCAGCACGGCCTTCACCTGGGAGTCAGCCCGTGTCAGGTCTCGGGGCTGAAGCCTACCCCACCTCCACCCTCCCCGTTCCCAGCCCTGAATCCGGGAGCGAAGGCACACGGGCGGCCAGAGCACAGCCGCATACGTGACGGGAGGGCGGCGCGGCCTGTTGGCAAGGCCTGTGGCTGGGCCGGGAGCCTCTGGCCCCCCACCTGGTACCTTCAGCCAGGCACCTGCATCTTTCCCTGTGGGGTCA
>PVJC01030724.1:0-21026 GCA_004026665.1 Murina feae
GGCCGCCATGTTGGCTGGGCTAATTTGCATACAGCTGCTCTGATTGGCTGGTGGGCGTGGCTTACCCTGTCTCGGAGAAACGGTTAATTTTAATATTTCGCTTTTATTAGTTTAGATGTGAAACATTCTCTGAAGTAAAATCATGGAAATAGGGTTGAGATAAGATATATAGCATGCATTGCAGAGTTTTACATGATAAATATGCAAAGTGTTGTATATACAAAATTAAGGAGATCATTGTGGGTTGGAGTCAACAAAAGTACTCTATTGAGAGTCTTGAAATTTGAGAAATTTGAACTTAATCTTGAAATTGGAGAAAAATTCACATTGGCAGCGAAGATGTGACAGCGTGGAAATAGACTCAGATGGATGGTGCAGACACACACAGATGCCAGTTAATACAAAATTGGTCCGTTTTCATGAGGCGGGCTATGGAGGAGAAGTTGAAGAAATCTAGAGAGACACGTTGGGATATATTGTGTGCAATTTTGAATTCTAGCTTGAGATGCTGAAAAGTATTTAAGCCAGGTGCGCGGCAGGCTCAAAGCAGTATTTAGAAAGATCAATCTGTTTGTGAGGAAGATTCCTAAGAGGAGAAACTAGTGCAAGAAGACCTTTGAAGACTCTGTTTCATAGAACAAACGTGAGATGGTGTGAGCCTTATTCGGACAGTGGCGATGGACACAGAGAAGAAAGAACTAAAACAGAAGTCATATAGAAATAGCAAAAAGTATGGATTAAATGTGGAATCTCAGGAAGGAGAGGAGAGGTGAAGGGGATGTGAACATTTAAATGTAGAAGACACGAAACAAAATGAATAGAAACTGTATCAAAGAGAAAAGACAGACAAATCTGTTTAGTTGTAGATATATCAAAATGTCCTCCATTGATTCAACAAAGTAGTTCTCCTCAGAGATGCAAGACGGAGCTGCAGAAAGGACTCAGATCGTCAGCAGTGATGTGACGGTTGTACTTAGGAATGCTAACTTACCGAGCAGGAGGGGATACATTTCTGTATGAAAAGGAAAAGACAAAATAAGGAATCGAAGGCTAAAACCCACATTTAATAGAGCAAGATTAATCACCATTGAAATATTCAACATTATTACCCTAGATATGAAATGGAGAGTTGAGATCAATAAACCAGAGCCAGAGAAAGGGTGGTTCCCTCAAGTAAACATGGGTCAAGCAGGCTGGGGACAATATTGTGCAGGCCGGTAACTAGGAACAGGTCAGTGTCATACCAGAAAGTATCATTGGATTGAAGTGCTGGAGAAAGAAGGAAGAAGTTGATGGGTTTAGAATGGAGAGAATGGGAAATGGAAGCTGGAGTAAGACATTATATGTGAATTCAGTCAGTGAAATGAAACCAAGTGGGAAATTAAAGGGCCAACTATTAGATTTAAGGATTGTGAATTTAGGATTACAATGAGAACGGTGCAGGACACCGATTCTTTCCCCAAATACTAATTATTAATGTAATATAATAATATAGTATTATTAATATAATACATTGGAAACCCCTCTTTGGTAAGGAGATATCTGTGAAGAACTTGGGATGAGGTAAGGAAGAGGTTGATTGATTGGTCTTCCCTCATACCACTATTTGCTGTTCTGGGAATTCAAGACTAAAAATCATTAAGGAGGTGGGCAGACAGGATTATTTCAACTCAATTCAACATTTGACACACAGTCCTTGTTTAGTGCACTTCGGAGTTGTTTCGTAATGTGTCAGCTGCCCATCACCTCATAGAACTGTAGGTTCCTGCTCTCCATTTCTTGTTCATATTTGAATATCAAACACATAGAATAGTTTGTAAGTCAGAGTAAGAGCACAAATATACTTTTTAGTGGTTGAATGAATATGTTTTTTGATCAACAATGTGTAAGTCACTGTTAAAATAAATACTTCCAGGCATCCAAGTATGAGTCAGACACAGTTTGTACACTCAGTCCAATAGGGG
The DNA here is from genome assembly GCA_004026665.1 of Murina feae. Lineage (NCBI taxonomy): Eukaryota > Metazoa > Chordata > Mammalia > Chiroptera > Vespertilionidae > Murina > Murina feae. The sequence goes on from PVJC01030724.1 coordinate 1,965, forward strand.
AGAGGATAAAATGAGATGAGAGGGGTGGGTAATACCCAAAGAAGAACTTGCCAGATTTTATGAGAAAAATACATACAAAGTACAATAGCTGTATTTAGGCAAATAGTCATTTTTGAAGCTCAATTTAGACCTCTTATTCTTATTGACAAGCAAAACAGAAAGGGTTTCCTGTCAAAAGCTCATGGCATTCTGAAACCTAGAATTTTGGATTCATCATCAGATTCCAAAAATATTTTGACATGTTGCATCTATAACGTGAATCTAATAAGGCAATATATAACAATGATACATGGAAAGCCTATGTAACCAAGTGGGAATTTTTTTTAAAAATCTAAGTCCAATACAAATCATTAGTGAGTTAGTTTCTAAAGTGTTATAAGCATCAAACTTCATTGAAAGTACGTATGGTTTCTACAATAAGGCAATTTCCTCTCTGCTCTGTGCATGTTGGAATTCACTGACTTCACTAACATTTTTAAAATATGTTTATATTGATTTCAGAGAGGAAGGGAGAGGGAAAGAGAGACAGAAACATCAATGATGAGAGAGAATCATTGATCGGCTACCTCCTCCATGCCCCCTACTAGGGATTGAGCCCACAACCCTGGAATGTGCCCTGGACACAAATTGAACCAGGGACCTTTCAGTCTGCAGGCCAATACTCTTTCCACTGAGCCAAACCAACTAGGACTGAATTAGCATTTTATTGATTCATAGTTTGCTTAATTTATATCCTGCCTAATTTCCAAAATAATTTGAGACAACCACCATGGCTGTCTTTTTATATAAAGATTCCAGACAAAGTAGAGTGTAAAAAAATTAAACACATTCAAAATGATGACTGAAGTCAAATCTGTGAACATTAGCAATAATTGAGGCACTAGCAATGTATTTATTTATTTACTAAAAAGGATTCGTTAAGCAAATATTTATTGAATACCTACTATGTACCAGGTACTCTAGTAGGTCTTGAGGATTCCACAGTGAAGGGAAAACTAAGGAGGAAAAACTCCCTCCATGTTTAGGAAGCTTCGGATCTAGCTGGGGAGACAAAGTCAAATTATTTCAAAAATGCATGTATAATTACAACAATCTTAAGTCCTGAGAAAGCCAAGCAAGTTGTGTTCTGAAGGCACAACTAATGGAAAGTATTAGATTTGGTAAAGGTGGTCAGTGTAGGCTCTCCTAAGAGTGAAAACTGAGTTCAGATCTTGTTGATAAAGTATTGTTACATATGAGAATATGTAGATCCCTTGATCTATTGTTGATGGACGTGGAAATCAACATAATATTTTAAGAAGGTAATTTTGTGGTAACTATCAAAATGTAAAATATGAATATCCTTTTGCCCAGTATTTTGGACTGCAAGCTTGTGTCTCCCCCAAACTCATAGTAAAGCCCTAATACCAAATACCATCCCCGTGATGGCACTAGGAGACAGAACCTAAGGGAGGTAATTAGGTCAAGAGAGTGGAGTCCTCTAGGTGGGATTAGTGTTCTTATAAGAAGAGACATGAGTTTGCTCCTTCTCTCTCACTCAGCTGTGTGAGGACAGTGAGAGCAGAAAGTCAGGACACAGACAGCAGAGAGCTGTCCCCCACAGGGCCCCATTTTCTAATGATCTCCTGGCTTCCCACAAGCCTTTTGATTTGCAAGAACTAAATATTATAGAACCCAGAGTATTTGTGGAAACATTTGACCTTTTCTCGTTAGCATTTGAAGATATATATTTTATGCAGTTTAGAGCAATGCTTTCATTCCATCATTCTCTGAGAAATGTAAAAGCCCTTTTAAATAATTCCCTTGTATCACAGAACCTAGGTAATTTTTTTTCTTGCTTTTAGTGGTTAGTTTATTTATTTTCCCAGCCCCTGTTTCACTACTTTCCCCTAATCCTGATGTTTTTATCAGAGCTATTTTAGATTTGGAAATAGGTTAACTCAAAAAAAAAAAAAAAAATAAACCCAAATAAAACAGGAACATTTTTAAGTGCTTTCCCAAATACATATCAAGCTTAACTTGTTTTTTTTTTTTAAAAATAAGTAAAGCAAATTTTTTAAAATAAGTAAAGCTTAACGAATGTGTGCAATTGCCCAGGCACACAAAATATTTAAAAAGTGAAAATTAAATTTATTTATCTACAAGCTCAAGAAAAAAGAGGATCAAAAAGTTCAAGATCCCCAAACTGAGAACAAGCCACTCGGGTGCCACAAACCGCAGAACTGGGGCAGGTATTGGACAGCAGGTGGTGATGGGAATTTTTTGTTAGATTTAGTATTGCTCTGCCTCCTTATTTCACCAATAGCTGGGAATTAGGTTTTTGTATAAAGTTGCTCAGTGTTTTAAAACTGTTTTGTTTGCCGAATCGATGAACACACATATGAACCTGTAGGTTGTATTTAGACCTCAGAAACTGTTGAGCTAATTGCAGTGAGGAGGGAACAAAATAATTAAGGCCTTGAGTTGGAGGACAGACATAAAGGAACTGGGCCATTGCGGATCCTAGGCAACTCCAGAGGGAAGGGAAGTCATCCTGTCCAACCATGGCCATGCTAATCAGCATGAAAGGCTTCAGATAGGGTTTTCACAACTGCTGGCAAGTTTTAGCTTTGGGACTCTTTCTGCTGCAGTGTATTGCATTATAGCACTGGACGTCTCAGGAAAACGAGAGAATACAAAAATTCCTAGTTCTTGGTAGCTTAGCTGGCTTTCAATACAGGCATGTTCAGAAAACAAGAAAGGGTTATGCCTATAGATAGCACTATTACTCCGTATTATTATTCTTAAGGACATGTTACTCTTGATTTTCTCTTTTTTTTAGGTCTTAGTATCAAGCTTTCCTTTAGCTCTTATTTCTCCAGGTATTAACAATGGATCACAGACATGTTCTTTACTTAAGTTTCACTGGAGAAGCAAACAAACATATACACAAATCTAAGTAGGGCTAGTTCACAGTTAAACTCCCTAGACATGCCTTTCTTGAAGTATGATATAATTTACCAGTTCATCTGTCCTAGCATTTACAAGAATAATAGATACACTGGGCAGATATTCCCATGGTGAGATTATCTGACTAGAAATGTACTTAATGAAACATCAGGTCAGAGTTTACTACAGAGTTAAAATTCCCATGGTGCCAGGATACGCATCTGTGTACGACCACACTCTCCTCCTCTTGGCAGAGCAATCAGAGAATAATCTTGAGTGGTCTTCTCCAGAGAAACTTGACTGAAGAGGGTCGTTTCTGGTTCTTGTAAAACACACATTTGAAACACATGATCTGTTTGTTTACTCCCTTTCCTCTTGAGAAGTTGGGTCAATAGGCACACTGTTGACTATCTAAGATTACACACTGTTGAGTGGGCGTATAACTATATTGAGGGAAAGGACTCAGATAAGGAGAGAGAACTACTGTTGGGGAGGGGAGCAGAAGTAACTTTCTGCGGGACCCCCTAAACGTCCCACGTGGTTCAGGATTCCCATTCAGGGTTCGAGTTCTGGAGGATGCCGCACGCAAAATGAAGAGAGAGAGACTAGAAGAAAGTTAATTTGGAATAGTGGGGACCAGGCATGGCATCTTTCCACTAGTGGGTAAGATTGCCCACCACACCAGTCTTGCTCAAAGCTTTTATTAAGGCAATGGAGAAAACAACCACATCCTTATCCTAAGGGCAGGAAACTCCAACAACAAAGAGGCAACAAGAATTTACATATCAGTAACAGAGGTGGAGGGCTACTTTAACTATCAAAGTCTCCATCTAAAGGATGGGTGAATAGCTCCCCCACTATTCAGGGGAATTAAGGTCGACCAGCCTTCAGGCACATTTCTCTACTAAGTGATAATGACTGGACTCCTGCAACTCTGTCTAGAAAAGTAAGCATTGTTGACAAAGAAACAGAGAAAAGAGTGATGGGCAGAGGTGAGTAAAGAAAGTGTATGTGATTATTGTGTATTGAATAAGGTATTGCAAATATCTATACAAGAGTTCTTTTAAAAGTCAATATACTCCCTTTCTCCCAAGTGCCTTTTATGTTTATTCTTAATCTTATCCACTTAAAAGACAGAGAAAGGAGTTTTATATAGTTTTCCTCAGGGTGATCGTTAATTTTAGATTTTGTTTGTGTGTGCTTTTTGTTGTTGTTGATCTTCACCTGAGGATATTTTTCTATTGATTTTTAGAGAGAGTGGAAAGAAGGAGAGAGGCAGAGAGAGACAAACACTGATGTGAGAGAGACACATTGATGGGTTGCCTCTCGCATGCCTGGAGACTGCAACTGAGGTATTTGCCCTTGGCTGGAATTGAACCAGGGAAACTTAAGTCCGCTGGTCAATGCCCTGTCCACTGAGTCAAATTGGCAAGGGAGTTATCATTAATTTTTGTGTGTCAAGTTGATTTCACCAAAAGTTGCCCAGATTACATGTTGTCTCTGGGTGGATCTGTGAAAGTGTTTTCAAATGAGGTTAGTATTTGAATTGGTAGACTTGGTGAAGTATCTTGGCCTCCTCAATGTGGATGGTCATCATCTAACCCATTGAGGGCTTATAAAGAAAGAGAGATTCACCCCTTTTGCTTCTTGTCTGCCTGTGGATCCTGGGACACTGGTCTTCTCTTATCCTCGGACTAGGGTTTATTTATATCATTTACACCCTCATCCTCTGGCCTTGGAATTTGAACCTAAACTGCACCACTGGCTTTCCTGGGTTTCCAGCAGAAAGACTCTCATTCAGGGCATTACCTTACGTTCTTCTAGACACCACCAGTGACTCCCCCATCTGTGTAAGGTCCTCACTTGTGAGTCTCATTGAACTTCTCTTTTAAGGAGAACCTGCAATTTCTTCTCACACTGTTACATGTCATTTGGACAAAGCATATAGTTAGGAAGGTGGAGAAGTAAAAATGGCATTTCTTGGAACAATTTCTCTCTCTCTCTCTCTCTCTCTCTCTCTCTCTCTCTCTCTCTCTCTCTATATATATATATATATATATATATATATATATATATATATATATATATTTGTGTCTATGTGTGTGTGAGTGAGTGTGTGTATTATTGATTTCAGAGAGGAAGGGAGAGGGCAGATAGATAGAAACATCAATGTCAATGATGAGAGAGAAGAGTCATTGATCAGCTGCTTCTTGCATGTCCCCTACTGGAGATTTAACCTGCAATCCAGGCATGTGCCCTTGACTGGATGGAAGCCGGGACCCTTTAGTCTGTAGGTCGATGCTCTACCCACGGAGCCAAACTGGCTAAAGTAGTAATGGCGCTTCTTGGAACAATTTTTTCTCTCTCCCCGTGAAACTCTTTTCTTTTCCATCCATAAAATCACTTTTGTTATTTTTTAGGGATTTTCACCTTTCAGTCTATCTTTCAGATACATCCTCATGTCAGCTTCTGTTTCCATTAGCTATAATCTCCAGATGCACTGTCATAAGGATTATTCCGTTATATTACATATCAACATATACTTTTATTATTATACTTTTACTGTAACTGCCTCCAGAACCTAAAATTCTGTATATAAGAGTGCATGTGCACACACACACACACTCACACATAACCCTGTATTACCCCCCACACACCCTTTATGAGCTTAGATTACATAATATACTCTGATATCTCCTTCCGAGTTTCTAAGAAGTGAATTGTTCTGGAAGCCTAGGGATGTAGATCTCACCATCACTTTCCCCTAACTGAAAAGCTTAAGCTCTAGGTAGCTGGCATGCTTCTCGTTCTGTAGGAGACAATAAGTCCGTTAGATAAGTCATAGCATATTTGTCAATGAAGGTACAACTCAAGTGACACCAATTGTTTCATCTTCTGTAAATAGAGTCAGCACAGCACTCTTAGCTCTGAGTGAAACATAGGGATCCCCCGAAAATAAAACCAGAAGCATAGAATCCCTCACCTATTTGCTCCAACCTCAGCGGAATTTATCTAATTGTCCCTCAGAATCAGGTCTTTGTGGCCTAACTTACTGTGGCTCTGCCTTACAGTAATGACCCTGGCGTGGGACTCAGTGAACAGAAGACACCTGCCATTAATACTCTCATTGCAGTGACACAGAAATGATGAGCACCAGAACACAAATTTTCTTTCCCCAGTGATCTCAAACACTATTACCAACTTCCCAGTCATTTCTCTTAAAATCCTTTATTGTCAATGGCAGATTCGGAGCAAGGGAACGCAGGCCTCTGGAAAGGGTTCCCTACATGAAATCTATAATTAGGAGTGAAGTCTGCAATCTACAGCTGACAAAACAGAGTCCCAGGCACACGCAGAGAGCATGGCAGGGGGAAGCGGCCACTGGAAAAGTGAGGAAGCAAATACTTAGCTGACATTGCAGTACCAACAAAGGTACATGGATTTTTCTCCCTTAGCTGTCCATCCTTTATTGTAACGATCAAATTAGCGAGTGTGGTAGAGTGCCATGCTCCCGGGAGGGGGCAGTCATTTCTTCTCCTCTCACTCTTATTCTTGGTTGACAGTTCCCGAGGGGGACAGCAGAAATAAATGTAGGCCTGCCCTGATGGAGGTGAGCCAGCTCATTAGCAGCTGTCATCACAGCATTTTACCTTCAGCTCACAGATGGAGACAAGGGCTCTTTGAAGGCGATTCTGAGGCAGCTCTGCATAGAGCAGGATAAGTGGGGATCCCGTAAAGTGCCGTTTCCTTGGAAACCAAGTGCAACAAATACCCTGCTGTCATCAGTTCGGATGTGTACAGTTCACACATAAATGCTGGGTTTGTGGAGAAATTTGCACAGTGGATGCCTGTGTTATAGATACACAGAAGCGAGAGGTCTCTAGACTGCCAATCAGCTCCTTTGTGGAGTCATGGGCCCCTTTGAAAGAGTAGCAAGCTGGAAGATCAGAAATAAATTATTCCTATCCCAACTCCTATCCCACATATGCATGACACCGAGTTCCTGTGTGAAATGCAGTATTTCTTTGCACAATTTAGAAAGAGGTATCAATTTTATATATATTTTATCGATTTTTTACTGAAGAAGGGAGAGGGATAGATAGTTAGAAACATCGATGAGAGAGAAACATTGATCAGCTGCCTCCTGCACACTCTCACTGGGGATGTCCCCACAACCAAGGTACACGCCCTTGACCGGAATCGAACCTGGGACCCCTGAGTCCGCAGGCCAATGCTCTATCCACTGAGCCAAACCGGTTAGGGCAAGAGGTATCAATTTAATTAAATTCTATCCTGTGTTAACATAGAGGTTTATCTCTTTCATTTAAATCCCGAATCTTAGGGGGAACACCAGGAATGGAGTTTTTATCTTATTCCATAAGTGTCAATACCATCTCCATTTCATTAATAGTCATTCAATTCAAAATACAACTTAAAAAAAGAAGTATTATTTTTCATAATGCTTTTTTATTTAAGCATTTGAAGCAACAGGTTTTAAAAGGTGTCTGACTTTAAATTGTGTGTGATTCAACCATAATAACTAAAAAATAAGTTTAAAGAAAATAGCTTGCAATCCTGGATTTTAGCTTCAGAGTTATTAAGTTTACATTTCAGTATTTATAGAAAATGCCAGTGATACCATAGACAATCAATTTTTACATTGTTTGTATAGTTATTACCAAACTTTTCCATATTTCCTACTTGAATCTTCCCTAATTTTGAGTGGCATTCTTTATTAAAATAGAGGTAGCTATTATCTCGATGTTATATGTATAGAAATGGAGGTACTAAGAACCTGGGGCATTTATCCATGTTCACATGGTGAGTTTCTAATAGATCCAGGTCTTATAACTTCCCTTCTTACATTTAATTACCAGTTTATGATAGGCTACAACTCAACTCTAAGTAATTATGTGTAATCATAATGGTTGATCGTTTAATACAGACACATGTACTTACTTACCTTCAATTTCATCTACTTAGGCTTGAAATATGGCTTTGTACTTCCACACTGACAGAAGAATGAAACTCTTCTTTTTTTATGTCCTGCATATTAAATCTCCCCTTGACTCCGGCATTACTGTATCATGGCAGCATCTGGTCTATAGCTTCTCTATGCGAGGAAACTCATCTTCGTTTTTTCAACCGTTAGTCATAGAATTCTAAACGCATTACAAATGATGCTGAAGTGGAATATTTTTACTCCACTGTGTGTTTCTAATGAGATTTTACCAAAGAGCATGACTTCTCATCATATTAATATTTAATCAAGCAATAAACCTGCCTTGTTAGGAAGCTCAAAGCCAAACAGAATTCTCTCTGGTGATGATTTTTTCTATTAAGTTGACAAGAATATTTGTTGCTTGATCTCATTATTGTAAAATTGGGGTAAATGTTTGAGTGTTCAGTAAGTGCCTGAAGGGCTTCTTCTTAACTCTTCTACCTAAATTTAGTAGAGTATCCAAAATTGGGCTTTAATATATTTTCATAGAGTTCTGTTTCTTTAGAAGTAATCTCAAAAAACATGGGCCTATTAGATAAAAGGTTTTGAAATAAGATGACAAAGGAAAAACAGTCACTTGTTTAATTTAAGTGCTTGCATTATAATATATTGAGATAAAACAAAAAGGAGTGTACCAAGAAAGGCAGTGATGATTCACATAATACTAGGAAAATGGGCCCAATGTGAAGGCAATATAACTCATTTGTTCTTAGGTATTTATTTTTTTACAGGAAGGTGGGAGGGGGCGAGGTTACACAGTCCCCATACTGTTTCCTCCTCCCAGGGACACAAAAATACGTTTACCAGGTCACTCCCCACCCCACCACCTACGATTATGGTGTGGGGCTACTGACTGAGATTTGGTCAATCATTTCTGAGCATAGATAATATAAGCTACCTCATCCTTGCTTTTAAAAATCATCATGCAATATGCTCTGGGCTTCTCCTCTCTACCTGTAGTACCCTTGGAAGCGTCCTCTTCCAGATGGTTTAGCTGCAAGACAGAAGAAGCCTTGGGCCCCTATGGCTTATAAATGTGCCATCTTCTATTAAAAGTACCTGTGGAATTTCTTAAAATTAATTTATAGGTTCATTTTGACCATTATTGTGAAGTCAACTAAAACACACAATCCTTTAAGTTATCTGTTGAAGCTATTCAAAATGGTATCCTGGTCATTTCTTTTTTTATTTATATATTTTTTTATTGATTTCAGAGAGAAAGGGAGAGAAAGAGAGATAAACATCTATGATAAGAGAGGATCATTGATCATTGATTGGCTGCCTCCTGCATGCCCCCAACTGGGGACGGAGCATGCAATCTGGGCATGTGCCCTAACCAGGAATCACCAGGACTTCCAGATTCATAGGTCGATGCTCAACCATTGATTCCCACCAGCCAGGGAAGAGCCCACTTCTTTGATCAGCCTTCTGATTTTTGTCTTTGACTCTGTCCTTCTCATAATTAGGAAATTGAATTTATGGGTAACTATTTTAGTTAACAGTCAGTATCAAGCAATTGTGCATGTGGTGTGTGTGTGCATTTTACCAAAGCAGGAGTATGATGCTCATCTCACTCCAGGCTTCCGTGTGGCATTTGTGGCTTCAGTTGTGAAGGGGCAGCCCTAGTCAAGGACTCAGGGAGCAACCCTGGGCCAACAGGAGCCTCAGCATTGTTCAGGCTCGCTCAGGCCACGGACTATGTTAGAGAGACTGGAGCTCTCCTGGGCGGTCTCGCGTTTAACATGGCATGACATTTGCGTTGCCAGCAAGCCTGCCTTTACCTTTAATATTTGGAGGGAAATGATTGCTATTATTTAGCCTCTGTACTGATGACAGTGCATTCTTAGTGATTATTTCAAAATGGCCATCAAAACATTAGGTTCTCATTGATTGGTTTGCCTGATGTTTCTCTTAGGACTGACTCTAAGGAATCGACAGAGCTATCATTATTTGTTCAAAAGGGATCCCTCTCTAATGTGCAGGTTGTTTATCCCTCCTGTTTGTTCTATCACTGTGCAATGACTATTTCTGTTGATCTCAAATTATTAGTTTGCAAAATGAATACACATGAGTATAGTTGGATCTTTGCTATTCCTTAGTTAAATTCTGTTCCACAATATACCTTTGAAAGAGTCAGGAGTATATCTCTGAATTTTATGAAGAATCTAAGCAGGGTTTTGGACTAAAGGGTCTGGAGAAGAATAAATGTTGCATTCAATATATTAAGTGCTAGCTCCGAACAAATGCCATGGAGTACAAGAGTAATTGCCAACATTTGCACTGTTAACTCAATTTCCTACAGAAAGAACAGCTGAAAAAAACTATTAAAAATCCATTACCTGTTGTTTAAGAAGCAAAATAACATTTTTCAGAAGCTCCTTATCAAGCAATTGGATGCAGCAAGATGACATACAGTGGAAGTGTGGGTTAGGCTGGCATTGACATTTTGCTTCCTAACTTAAATGATTAAACCTTCACCAAATTAGATGAAGGAATTTAATTTCTTTCCAAGCCTTTATGAATTTTCTCTAATACAGAAATGATCTGAGACAGAAGACTCAAGAAAATTAAACAGAAACAACAGTGAAAAAAATCTTCATTGCACCCTGTGGAGGGCACTCAAGGACCATCAAACACAGTTTCTTGGGCAAATCTCTCAATATATTGTCAAGGCAAATTCAGATTTGTTTGCTATATATTCACTATGCATTCATGAAGCAAGACTTGAATGGGGGAGCTAAGGCTAATGTGAAAGCAACCACTCTTTATTAAGTGGTCATAAGCACTTTTATATACTTAGAATCTAGTCATGGTGTTAGTTACTAAATACCTTATCTCTATCTGACATGGGCAACACTAAATCCTAAGGAGCTTAAGGAAACATAGCATCTTTCAGAGCAGCCAACGATGGACTGTCCCTGGAGTAATCGGGTCTTTCCCTTGAAGCCCAGAGCAGGAAGGGCCTCTGTCCATGGCATGGTGGTGAGTGGAGCTCACAGGTCAGCATGACCACTGAGCATCCAGGGTCTGTACCTTTTATGATCTAAGATAGAGGCCCAGTGCACAAATTTGTGCATGGGTGGGGTCTGGCCAGCCTGGCCCCAATCGAGGTGGATCAGGGTCAGGCCTATTGGGAGGAGGAGTTAGTGGGAGGTTGGCGACTGGCCTACCCCAGTTGGAGCCCAACCAGGGCCAGGCTGTTTGAGGAGAGGGACCAAGGGCAATTGATCGGTGGGTCCTGCCCATGATTGGGTGGGGAAGCCGATTTGGGTTGGGCCGAATGGAAGGAGGGGCTGCAGGAGATTGGCTGGCTAGCACCACCCCTCTTATCAGGCCGGTTTGCTGGCTGTAGTGGGCATCATAGCAACCAGTTGTTCTAGTTGTTATGGCGTTCCGGTTGCTGACTTTTTTTATATATAGATAAATAGTAGAGATGCCCAGGTTGGCTTCTGGGGAGGTTTTAGATCTTCCCTCAAAAGAAAAGTAAGTCTCAGTCACATACTTGGTTTTTTGTCTGAATGTTGTTTCAAGCTATTTAAATACATGGAAGATTTAAATGAAAATATCCAAGTTGATGCCACTAACAATAATCTGGGAACACTCAACAAATCGAGTGATCTCAAGTTCCACCCCATTTCCAACTAACTGCCCACATTTAAATTTCTCCTCAAAATATCCTACATACCTTAGACATAACAGAGTCAGCAGAGCAAAGACACAAATGTTCTCAGGAAAGTAAGCAAAAACGAAGCAGGGCATCACAGAACTTGTTCCTTAGGCCAGCACTTTTCAACTTGTGTGCTGCAAGAGTTTTTAGAGCATGCAATACCTGACTGTTTACTCAGGGACACTGCCTGCTTTTCCCTTAGGTTGTCAAAACAAACAAACACACAAAAGTGACAATAACCAACACACAAAAAAAAGTTGTCTGGTGTGAATGAATAAAAATTATACTTATCTTTTTCGTCAGATTGGCAAAAAAATATATATTTTTGGTATTCTGCAGAATTTTAGTAAGTAGTTTGTGTGTTCCATGAGATGAAAAAGGTTTAAAATTGTTGCTTTAGGCCATGACTTTAAAGGCAAGGAAAATGCAATACTGGGGTAGAGCAGATCAGATAAGCACATGTCCATACACGTGCAAATTTAAGGAGGTGTCTATCTATGAGGATGAAGAGGGAGTTGGTTCATCTGGGAAGAGGGAAAGTCGTGAAAGAAGGAAAATAGCATTTCCAAATATCCTATCTAATAAAAAACTAATATGCAAATTGACCATCACTCCAACACACAAGATGGCTGCTCCCATGTCGACACAAGATGACCACCACAAGATGGCCAGCAGGAGAGGGCAGATGGGGGAACCCAGGCCTGCAAGGGAGGGCAGTTAAGGGTGACCAAGCTGGCAAGAAAGGGCAGTTAGGGGTGACTGGCCCAGCAGGGGAGAGCAGTTGGGGGCAACTAGGCCTACAGAGGAGGGCAGTTAAGGGCGACCAGGCTGGCAGGGGAGGGCAGTTGGGGGCAATTGGGCTGGCATGGGAACATTTAGGTGTCAATCAAGTTGGCAGAGGAGTGGTTAGGGGGTGATCAAGTTGGCAGGCAGAAGCAGGTAGGGGCAATCAGGCAGGCAGGTAGGTGGACAGTTGGGAGCCAGTAGTCCTGGATTGTGAGAGGGATGTCCAACTGCACGTTTAGTCCTGATCCCACTGGGTTCGGGCTTAAACAGGAAGTCGGACATCCCTCGAGGGGTCCCAGATTGAAGAGGGTGCAGGCTGGGCTGAGGGACGACACACACACACTCCCCATGCACAAATTTCATGCACTGGGCCTTTAATTTTTAACATGATCTGAAAAAATTTGTGAAAATGACATGCTCACTGAATGAAAGAGCACCAATTTGATAAAATAAGGAAAAAGAAAACCGAGAAGCATCCAGTGCCTAGAATATTCTGTCCAAAAACTTGAAAGCCTCAACAATCAATTAGATTCTCTTCAATTAGGCTAAAATATGCCATTGTAATTTGCTGGCTGCTGAAATGTAAGAATATATTTTAAAAATTGTATTTGAAAAAATATGTTGTATTTGTTTTTGTTTAATTATATGTTACTCCTAGTTCTAAAAAGTAACCAAGAATTGTTTTTTTTTAATTGCTAAAGTAACGGATATTTAAGGGTTCTAGCAAATCAGCAGAGAGTAAATTGGTGTGACAAATGGAGCTGCTGAAAGTAAAATAAATGGCCATTCCCTTGAAGCTACTTTTTATATCTGAGTGATATGTTTTAATATCCCACACACAGATGGTATGCAATTTATATAAGAAGAACGTGCAAATCAATAAAATAATATACAGTCTATTTTTATTTATTTCATACAAAGATCAGGATAATGGAAATTGACTAATGAATGGCAAAGCCTCATTACTCTCAGAAGTGACACTAAAGAATTTGATAATTAAGACTTCAAGATCAAGTGCTAATTTATCAAGCACTGCTTTTCATAATATTTTTGGTGAGAGGATCAAACTGAAGTGCTGCATAAATTGAGTCATTATAAAAATAGCCAAAATAAGGTTTTGTTATGAACTTGTTTTAGCCATTTGAGACTATCAAGTGGAATAATGTGTTACACTTTTACCTTTTTGTTGGTAGTGTCTCAGGTAAAATGGAGATACCCAAACTCAACGTGATCCGTATCCGACATGCTGTTGAACTTTTGCCTACACTCCCCAATGCCTGCCAGCATGAGGGTGTTGTCAGACTCAACTCACTGGGATGCTGGAATCTGAACTGCAGGAGGCAAATGAAATGAAAAATGAATGACTGCATCATTTGCTTCTTTACAGTTCCAAACCTGAGCTCCATACAGAGAGACGAGGAATTCTCTAGAGCATCCGGACCCTGTAAATCATGACATACATCTTTGTGCCAGCTACTGATAAACTGTGCCCAGCTCTCCTAATGAAAGTAACAGATATGCCTTTCAGAGCACTGAGACAGAAAGTCACCCAGCGAGCCACTCCTCCTCATCCCAAGCCTTACACTGGAGAAGGAGGTATACACCCAGCATGCTGCTATTTCTTGCTTTCATTCAAGGGAAGGTGTGTGCCGAGCATACATTTCCAAAGAATTCTAGGGATTCGCTCTGACTGGTTTGACTCAGTGGACAGAGCATCAGTCTGCGGACTGAAAGGACCCAGGTTGGATTCTGGTCAAGGGCATGTACCTTGGTTGCGGGCATATCCCCAGTGTGGGGTGTGCAGGAGGCAGCTGATTGATATTTCTCTCTCATCGATGTTTCTAATTCTCCCTCTCCCTTCCTCTCTGTAAAAAAAAAATCAATGAAATGTATTTTTAAAAAAAGAATTCTAGGGATTCATCATCATTTCACATTTTCATAAGTTTTGCAGAGAAAAGTGTTTGACAGTGTTGTACGTGAACTTGGGAGGTTATTTCAGGAATTTGCACTTTGATTTCATGGAGGCCTTATTGCACTCCGGTTGGGGGCCATTTTATTACTGAAAGCTTAATTAAGTCTACTGTCTCCAGGGACTGATTTTGCATTAGGGCTCCTTTCCCCAAGCTCTCCCAGTCATAATAGGACTCCTTGAAACAGCCTCAGTTAATGATACCTGCCAACAGGATATTTTCTCACAACAGAAAAATTCCAATTATTCAACGCATCATCTTAGGCACACTGCCAAATCTGCTATGAGTTGTCCTTGCCACTTTTAGATGTGAATTGGAAAAAAATCTTCCAATAAAAATATGTTTTGGTTCTCTTTACAAATTAATTTAATGAACAATTTGGCCACTAGTGTATTCAATCATGTAATTAATATTAAGAATATTGTTACATTTAAAATGTTGATTTTAATATTATTGTATTAAATATTATATGTATAATACATTCAACATAGCTTAATGGTTAACAGGTCAAAGCAAAGGTTTGACAGTTTGAGCCTAATAGTTAAGGAGCAAAAGAAAGATGAAGTATAACACATATTTATTCACACCAGAGCAGATAAAATCTAACAGTGGTTACAAAATTATCCTAACAAGCTTATGTCTACATTTTAATGTGATTTTATGTGCATTTTATCTAGATTAGTTAAAACTCTATCACTTATTCTTTAAAAATACATTTCAAATTATTATATATATTTTTAAATATGTTAAGTTGACATAGGTTTATTGCAAAATATATTTTAAATGTTTTTTTTTATTCTTTTACAATGTTTCCAGTTGCAAGTAACAAAAATTCAAAACTCAAATTTACTTAAACAATTAGGTTGGTTTATTAGTGTAGGTTATTGCAAAGTCTGGCAATAAAGCAGCAGCTAGACTGGGTAGGTTTGATGTACACAATTCAATAATATTATCAATAACCTTTTTTTTCGGTTATTTTTTGTTGTCCTCTCCATTGCTCTCTTTTCTCTTTCCCTGCTTCCCTCCCTCCCTCCCTCCTTTCTTCCCTCTCTCCCTCCCTCTCTCCTTTCTTCTTTCTTTCTTTCCCTCAGTATGTATAAACTTTACTGAATAGCTAGACTCTATAATGTTGGGAATTTTGCAACAGTGAACCTGATTTAATGTCTGTGTACCATACTATTCAGTAATTCCCCCACCCCCCGACCCCAGAAAACATCTAGTACTAGTCCTGTTTGGACTGGGTTAGTGAGATCTTATGTTTACTGATGTCTGTGACTCTGATGATAAAATTCAGGGAATTATCTTAGGCTTCAGCCACATCAGCCCTACTCCTAAAACAAGGAGGCATCTGTTTCTTAAAATATTTATGGGCTCAATTGTAAAGATTTGAATACCTAAGGGGAAATTAGGGTAGTTTTCAGATGAAAGGGGAATGAATTCGGGGAAACAGCTAAAAATCTCCAGGCTTTGTTTACCCCATCTCTCTAACTGGAAACTTTTAAAATGAGAACCAGGAAAACTATAGATAGCCTGTTTCTCACAGTTTCCCAATTTCTTAACCATTTTCATCCTCACTGCTCTTTTTTTTTGTTATAAACTTTTTATTTGATAGTAGTTTTTGATTTACAGAGAAATTATGAAAATAGTACAGTTGCCACATATCTAGTTCCCCCTATTAATGATATGCTGATATTGCTATGATACATTTGTCACAGTTAATTAACCTTTATGGACACGTTATTGCCAATTAAAGTCCATATTTTATTCAGATTTTCTTAGGTTTTACCTAATGTCCTTTTTGTGCTCCAGAATCTTATTCAAGATACCATACTTACATTTAGGCTTTATTTGTCCTGAAGTTCCTCTTGACTGTGACAGTTTCTAAGACTTTCCTTGTTTCCTCAAGCTTGACTTTGACAGCTTCAAGTCATCAGGTGTTTTTGGAATGCCCTTTGATTTGAATTTGTCTGATTTTGAGTGAGGTTATGGGTTTTGGG
The DNA here is from genome assembly GCA_004026665.1 of Murina feae. Taxonomy (NCBI): domain Eukaryota; kingdom Metazoa; phylum Chordata; class Mammalia; order Chiroptera; family Vespertilionidae; genus Murina; species Murina feae. The sequence goes on from PVJC01030724.1 coordinate 18,315, forward strand.
GAAGAAGGTCACAGGGGTAAATTGCCATTTTCATGGCAAAATGTCAAGGACACAAACTGCCAACATGACATCACTTTGGATGGTAACACTGATCAGTTGTCTTAAGTAGTGCATGTCAGCTTTCTCTACTGTAAAGTTTTACTTTTATGCTCTTGTTCATGCTGTGCTCTCTGGGAGGAAGTCACTCTGTGCAGCCCACATTTAAGAATGAGGAGTTATGCTCCATCTCCTTGAAGACACACTACGTACAAAAACCTATTTGGAATTCTGAGGAGATTTGTCTATATTGCACTAGGTACTTCGCCAATGGTTCACATCAGTATGGACTCATTCATGTTTATTTTATAACTAGGGGCCCGGTGCACAAAAATTTGTGCACTCAGGGGGGTCCCTCAGCCCGATCTGTGCCCTCTCACAGTCTGGGACCCCTCGGGAGATGTCCACCTGCTGGCATGCCTGGCCAGCCTGGGTGAGGGGCTGATGGCTGTTTGCAGGCTGGCCAAGCCCTCCAGTAGGAACCCTCAACCCATAGGGGTGTGACCAGCCTGGGTGAGGATCTGAGAGCAGTTTTTAGGCTGCCCACATTCCCTTCAGGATTTGGGTCCCTACTGGGGTGCCTGGCCAACCTGGGTGAGGGGCTGAGGGCTGTTTTCAGGCTTTCAGGCTGCCCACAGCTCCCATTGACCCAACGTCCCAGCGAGGCTGGCTAGAATCAGGTTTCTGGGGTTTATTTATCTTCTATAATTGAAACTTGAAAATTGGTTTCCTTGAAAAGAGGCTTAGGCAGGCAAGGAACCTCCTGTTTGCTTCAGCTCCATGGCTTCTGTAATTGAAACTTTGTTGCCTTGAGCAGAGGCCCAGCCAGCCTAGGCAAGCAGTTTTCTCCATTGCTGGTATAATGGAAGCCTCCTGTTTGCTCTAGCTCAGTGGCTGCTGGCTGCCATCTTGGCTGGGTTATTTTGCATACAGCTGCTCTGATTGGCTGGTGGGTGTGGCTTGGCTGGTGGACGTGGCTTAGATGTCTAGGAGTGAGGGTCAATTTGCATATTACTCTTTTATTAGATTAGATTTTGTTTACTTTATAATACTACTTTATTTTGTTGCTTAAATGGTTCTATCTTTGGCTGGTAAGAATTGTCTCAGCTGACTCCTGTTTAGCTTTGACAAACACACTCCCACACTGTTTTCTTTTTGCTACCTGGAGCAGTCATCTACTAATCTAGAGTGGTGTCTCTTACATGGGGTCACCTGACCAAAGGCCTCACTGATGTCTGAGAATTTGTTAGAAATATGGGCCCACCCAGAATTGCTGAGGCAGTATCTCTAGGTGTGGTGTCATTCTGTCCTTCAATAAGCCAAGTAGGTGTTTTGATACTTGTGGAAATTACAAAACCGCTCCCTGAAGCATCAAGAAAAGGAAGAAGAAAATATTTACTTCATTCCACAGAGAATATCGGAAGACAAAAACAGGTAAATTATTCATTCAAGTATACTGTATTTTATTCTGTCTGAAATGTGATGATTTCTAGTCTGAAGCCATTTTCTATTATTAATTTAGGTTCTTCTGTTTAAAAGATTATCTCAGTTTTAGTTGAAATATCTAGTAACTTTTGTAGGAGTGTTTTAAACCTATTTCTGTTTATCCTAAGTTTTCTCAACTTTACACCATTCAATTATTTTTTTATCATGGGTTTTATTTATTTTTATATAATTATTGTGAGGATAAAGTCAGTAAAATTTATGTAAAACCCCTATGAATAAACTAAATACAGATGCTCTAAAAGTAAGTATTAAACTAGTAGAGGCCCAGTGCATAAAATTCATGCCCATCCTGTACCCTCTCCAACCTGGACCCTTGGGGATGTCCAATTGCTGGTTTAGGCCTGATCCCACAATCTGGAACTGCTGGCTCCCAATTGCTCACCTGCCTACCTGCCTGATTGGCCCTAATCACTTCTGCCTACCAGCCTGATCACTCCCTAAACACTCCCCTGCCAGGCTGATGGATGCCTAACTGCTACCTTGCTGACCTGATTGCCCCCAACTGCCCTCTCCTGCTGGCCTGGTCACCCCCAACTGCCCTCCCCTGCCAGCCTGGTTGCTCCTAACTGCCTTCCCTTGACAGCCTGGACACCCCCAACTGCCCTTCCCTTCAGGCCTAGTCACACATAACTACCCTCTCCCGCTGGCCTGATTGCCCATGGCTGCCCTCTTCTGCTGGCCATCTTGTGGTGGTCATCTTTGACCACATGGGGGAGGCCATCTTGTGCGAGAGTGTGACAGTCAATTGAATATTACCTCTTTATTATATAGTATTGGTCTTGCTATCCCAAAACTTATTACTGGCTCTATGTGTGCAATTGGTTTTCCATCAAAGCCAATAAATACCATAAGAAAAATATTGAGTTGCATTGGTTTTGGAATAAACATTGAAGGAGAATGCCAACTTTAAGTAAATGCTTTTTATTGCAACTTAGATAAAACTCAAAATTTCATATATTCTTTTTTTTTTAATTTTTTTATTTCATTGCTTAAAGTATTACAACAAGTGATAGATAAGTATTACAACAGATGATAGATAGATCTCCATTTTTTCCCCTTGCCCTTCCCCCCCCTCCTCCCTAACCCCCAGTTTCCCGTGTCCACTGATTATTCTCCTATGCATGCATGCAAGTCTTTCAGTTGATCTCCCAACTCCCCCCCAACCATCCC